>JAHBMJ010005749.1:37500-55000 GCA_018398765.1 Chromera velia | reverse complement strand
TTATTTTTTTTTGGGGGGGGTGCAAGGAACAGAAAGAGAGAAAGGAACATGGATGAGCACTCGACAGAAACCAACGCAGCCAGCATACCTCTCTTGTTGGTATGTGAAGAAAATGTGTGACAATGGAGCAAATCAACCAACCCAGCGGCTTGCGTTGGTGGTTTCCTTCAGGAGGCATTTTCCTTTCTTCCTTCCTTTTCTCAGCACTTCTAGAAGAAAACTCCCGCTCGCTCAAGACAAGAAAGTGCCCCCCTTGTTTGAGTCTTTTAGATTGACCCCCCTCCTTGCAGGGTGACATGGAGCTAAACCCAAGATCATGAAGAGGAGTGGAAAAGCACTAACTACACAATTTGTGGATGTACAGAAGTGTCCGCTGACTGACTTCCACAGATTAAAAATTGCGGTGTGAAGTGTCCATGGACGCACATCACCTCCTCCTCCCCCTCCTCCGGCCCGTCCACAGCCTCAAATCCGGAGGCACAGGTGACCGTTCTGGTCTCTCCGTGAGAGAGTCCCCCCCCCGAGACCACGTACGCTTCTCGTGGAAAGGGGGCGACGTAGGGCAAACAGGCAGCTGCGGAAAAAGATGCTCTCACACACATACGCGCAAGATACTCTCACAGACATACGCGCACACAGAGAGAGGGGGGGGCGGGGGGGAAGAAGCAACGTTTGCTGAAGGGAGTGAAATGGAAAACACCTAATCGAATATCTATCTCTGTGGTCATGGAGAAGAAGATTCACACACAGAGAGAAAAGAGGGATGATCCGGTTGAAAAGGTGCACAGTGAAATGCTTCTCAAGCAACTCTTTTGGCTGCTTCTCGACGTTCCTCTTTCCTTCTCTTGGAAGGAACTCACGTGAGAGTGAAAGCCAGAGAGAAATCCAGGGATTTACTTCGATCCTTTGTACGATCGTCCGTCATACATATACCACAGAGAGACACACAGAGAGAGAGAAAGAGAGAGAGAGAAAGAGAGAGACAGAGAGACAGAGAGACAGAGAGACAGAGAGAGAGAGAGAGAGCGAGAGAGAGGGGGGGGGGNGGGAGGGAGAGTAAGAGTAAGGTGTTGCAACCCACGAGAGCAGCTGAGACGGAGGGGCGTCCAAGCCCCGTGGAGGCACTCGACATCTTCAAAAGTCGCACCGCTGCTCCTGCCCAGGCCCACCAGACCCTTCTCACACCGGACCGTTACTTTGCTTCCGTGCTTGGTCATCTCTTCCACCTCCTCTTCACTTCTCTCCGCAAGCTCCAGGCGGCGGGACGCCAGCTCGCCGAGATACGGAAAGCGAGGACAATCAGCTGCGGCAATTAACACAAACAAACAAACAAAGAAAAGAGGAATCCAGATCTCCTTCCAGTGTCAAAACTTCTGGTTTCGTGTCGTGGGTTTCTACCTGGGACGAGTTCTGATTTTGCCGAAGTTTGGGAGACTCTGAAGACCCTTCCTTTGAAACTCTGCAGGCCCTCCAGAGGGCTTATAAGTGGGCAACGACACGTGTTGAGGCTCTCAGAAAAAGAGAGAGAAGTGAAAACTGACGGGCAGACGGACACAAGGAGAGACAGAAAAAGGACACACGGCCAAGGTTGTCAGGAAGACAGAACAAAAGGGGCAGATAAACAAGCACACAGAGAGACAGCGACAGACCACCCACACACACACACACACGCACACACACACACGCAGAGAAAGACTGCCACACGCTCAAAAAGAGCCAGAGAGCCCCCCCGTCAACCAACTGACGGAAGCAGTCAAATGCCAGGGGAGTCCATTTTCCGTGGTCGCACTGTGTGATGCCCTTCTCTTCCAGAGCGTTGCCAGCGCTGTACCCCTCAGCGCACAAAAACCTCAGTTGGATTCCATGGAGGTATGGAGCCTCGAGGGGAACCCCGGCTTGCACGTCCTCCTCGAGGGATGGGGCGACTGTTGGACGGTCAAAGCAGGCTCCTGCTTGAATTAATGAAAGGGGGAAAGGGAAAGAAAGGAAAGGGAGTGAGCGGTTGAATGAAGTATGGAGCTGCCACAGAAAGAAGAAAGAAAAAGAAGGAACATTCGAAAGAAGGTCGACACAAAAGAGTTCCTCTGCGGGGCCCATTGGCAGGGTGGACAATTGACTGGACCGTTTCAGTCATTCAGGGTAAGTCTTTGTTGGTGTGTCACAAGAAGAAACAGACAGACGGCAACGACAGAGAAAGTCACAAAGTGTCAGAAACGGAATCGAACTAGAAGAAGGCAGGGAGATCAGAGGTCAAACTGGAGGGAGCAGAAACATCATCAAAGGAAGGAAGAAAGAAGACAGTGAGTGAGTGCATCGGACTCACGGAAGCACTTCAGATTTGAGGGAGCGTATCCCATGTCTCCTCCGAGGCACTCCACCTTCTCTGTGCCAGCATCTGGCGGACTTCCCACAGGTGTGAAGTAGCCATTCGCGGTGTCGCAGGAGAGCGTGACCTCACTTCCTCTGGGGATGAGCATCGACAGTCTCTCATCCCTCTGTGCCCTCTCGACTTCCTCTTCACTCAGCTGCGCCTGTTCTGCCTCACTCACAACAGGCGGCACCTGGTCAGAGAGTACGCCTTCCGAGTCGCTGGTGTACACGTGACAGCCAACTGCAGAGAGAAAGAAGGAGAGGAAATATGATAGACAGCATTCAGCGATTGGAGAAAGCAGGCTTGACTTTCAAACATAGGGAACTGAAAATAGGGGATCATACCCTCAGTCAATGCGTCACACACCGCCAGCGGGTCTGATACCGAAACAATATCAAACCTGTCACATCGCAAAGAAAGACAGACGGACTGACTGACTGACTGACTGACCGACTGACTGACTGACAGAAAAGAGACGATCGAACACAGAAAGAAAGAAAGCAAGAAAGAAAGAAAGAGAGAAAGAAAAAAAAAAAAAAAAGAAAAAGAAAGAAAGAAAGAAAGAAAGAAAAGAAAAAAAGAAAGAAAGAAGCACGATACATCACAATTACGGACTAAACTCACAGCTGCACTTCAGAGGCAGGGGAGGCCACTTCCCCCCTGTGCAGGTCAATTCGAGGGGGTCAGGAACGCTCCGGCCACTGGAAGGGTCTAGAGCCTCCATCTGGGACGGCTGCTTGCATCTGGCTGCCAGTTTGCTGCCTGGTCTTGCTTCGTGTGTGAGGACTGAAAGAGGGGAGATGTCAATGAAGTCGATGAAGTCCTCTTGAGCCTCGGAGAACCTCAGAGGAGCGCACGGAGCTGCAGGAGGAGAGACAGACAGACAGACAGACAGACAGACAGACAGATCACCTCACCATCTGGTTCATTGTCTAAAGAAACACGAAAGAAACATCAGATCCTCTTCCTCCTCTTCCCGACTCTCTGCCAGTCTCACTGTCTTGCTGGATGCTGTCCTTCCTGCTTTCCTGCTTTCCTGCCTGTTTTGGTATCTATCTGTATATTTTCTGTCTGTTTGGTTGTCTTGTTTTCTATCTGAGAAATTCGTTGACTGTCGACTTGTCTGTCTGTCTCTCTGGATGCAGCTTTTTTACGCAACTGTCTATCTAAGGGGAGAAAAGGAGAAGGAAATCTTTTTGCGCCTTCCTGTACTTGTTCCAGTCTACCTCCGCCTCTCCCTTTGAAGGAGAAGGAAGAAGGCAGACCGATTCGTCTTGGCCTGGAGAAGAGTTGAATGAGGAACGCTGCCTGTTTTGGATAGGGTTTTGCAGGGCATTCCAATGCACCAAAATGGCATCTTAAACTTTGCCTCTGCGGAAATCAATGCAACACGGGGGCAAATGAAGCATGACTGACTGGGGCATTCTATCGCAGACTTGGTGAAGGATCCTCTGTCACACACCAGAGTTTGCTGGTCAAGCGTCCACCCATCTTGGTTCAAAATTGGACTTTTGTGCCCACTGCTGCAGGTGAGCTCTCGGGTGGCACCTGCGTACCGCTCAGATGACGCCATGTGAAATCCCTCACCCAAAGCTGCGGGCTCTGGACACACCTCCAGACAGAGCAACGTTTTGGCTTCAAACTTTCCGTCGACACAGGACATCGGCTGGAAGTTGGGCGTTCCAACTGGAGAGTGAAAACCGCTCTTGCATCTAACGGTCAGGTGAGAGCCTGATCGAACCTTTGTCCCCCCCCCCTCGGCCTGTGCGTCTACGATGATCTCGTACATCTCTTGTGCCCCTGCCTCCGTCCACCAGGGCTCCTCTTCTAGGTCACAGGCGTTGTGACAGGACAACACAGGGGTGCTCCATTTGCCCGGTTCGTGGAGACCGCAGAAGACCCTGTCGGATTCCACGGACAGGGGCACGGGAGGGTGGAGAGGAGACTTACACCTGAGGTCTGCAAATCCACCCGCGTGTCTGCCGTTGTCCTCCACGAGAAACCTTTCTCCGTTCTCAAGTACTGTCTCGATAGGGGGACATTCAACTGCAGGCAGGGAGGAAGGCAGACAGGCAGACAGATACACAGTCAACCGTCATGCATACACAAATATGTATTCGACTTACTTGAGTAGGCAGGAGGGAAGGAAAGGAGAGCTGGATGCCGACAGATGAAAAACAAAAAGGAAATCAGTGCAGAAAGGACGGACGAAAGAGAGACAAAAAAGATAAACCCCATCCATTTTGTTCCGACACCTTCAGCCTCAGCCTCGTACATCTTCCCCTTTCTGCACGGGAGTACCTATTCTATGGTGATGGGAAGCAAGCTTCTCTTTCTTTTTGTGCTCCACAGCGCCTCTCTGTATGTGCCCCCTAAGTGATCCACTCCCCAGGGAAGGGGTCAAATGGAAGAGCACAAAGCTTCTTTCTCTATTCACTGCTCACCTTTGCAATTGCAACTGCAGTATGCGCCCTCATTTTGTCTGCAAATCGCCAGGTTCGCATTCTTTTTGTTTTGGATCACAGCCGCTGGGATTCCCGTACAGACGCTCAGGTCGCACTGCTCCCCGTCTTGGACGTTTCCGTCTCCACAAAAGTTGGGGACTTCTGCAGCCAGAGTGTCACTCACACTCACCAGCAGAGTAAAACACAAGAAAACACGCCGTGCGATGGATGCTCCTGGACTACAGGGAAAGGCTGCCACGTAATAGCTGAGAGAGAAAAGCACAAGCGGCACACTGGGCAGTCAAGCACCCGAAGCGGGAGAGGTGAGAGGAACAGATGGCCGGCCTTCCTTTGTTCCAACGCCTATTTCTGTTCAGCAGGAGAAGAGATTGATGATCTATTTCGAACAAAGATTTCTTCCTTCAACGCGCAAAAAGAAAAGACGTGCATTCCCTTTCTTACATACTACCGGCAAAAAATCTGACCAGACCGACAGACCCACAAACAAAATTGTTTGACTGACCAAGGACATTTCGAAGTACTTTGGAGGAAAACTGTCCCAGCTCTGTCTCTCCCATGTGCTCTTTCCCAAAGTAAATGTACCCCAGCCGGCCTTCGAAGCAGTTCTCACCGCCGCAGTCGCAACCCACCGTCATCTTGCTGGTTGCCATAAGTGCCTGCACACCAGCCATCTAGCCAGTCCGTCAGTCATGTGGGGCACGAAAATCAGAAAATGTCACAGAATAGCAAGGTGCTGCGAATGGATTGGGTGAGCACTCGAATCTCATCATACAAAGCTCTCTCTCTGCCTTACGTTAGTAAGAGAATGAAAAACGCAGACCGATTCAGTCAGAACCCAGCACACTCACTTCCTTCCGAATAAACTTTTCCCCACACGCCAGCGTTCATGCGGCAAGCACAACATGTTGACGGAAATTCTTCCTCAACTGAATTGCCGTCCCCGAGCCGCCTGACCTCCTTAAGCAACCTGCTGGGCTCTTCAGGCAATTTGAAGCTTCCGAGCTGCACGCCCATCTTGGACAGTGTCACGAGGATGTGCTCTTCTCCTTTCTCCTTCTGCAATTGAACTGCAAACAAACCATCGTGCCCCCCACACACGTGAGCCATCGCACTCCCGCCTCCTGGGTGCAACAGCCCAAACTTCACAGACACGGCCCCGTCCTCAACCTCAGTCTTGAATCCCACCTGCACACAGGCAGAAAAGACCACAGATGTAGGACAAGCAAACAGACCAGTTCATCAGAGGACCGATGCGATGCATGTCCGTGGCATATGATGAGAAAGCTGGCACCTCGAGAGATACTCATGGGCATGCAGTGAAACACAGCTACTTGCGGATGAAAAAAGGAGGCGCAAGATACACACCGACATACCTGCAGTCCATGGCCATTGTCGAACAGCACGTACTCGGTGTCGGTCTGTCTTCCCTCCATGGAGGCGTAGAAGAGAAGAAGGAAGCGGCCCTCCTCCAAGATTGACACACGGGGCAGAGGAGTGGGATCCAAAGACGCCGTCTGCAAACAGGAGGCATGGATGGAGAGGAGGAGAAGGGGAGGGAGGCATGCATACATCTGTGTGGGTGGGTGGGTGGGTATATTATCAAAGAAATGAGTTTGAACTAAACAAACAAACCAACAAAGCAGTGCTGGATGCATGTGCTCGACTTCACGCATCCCTCTCTATCAACAAGAAACTTTTGACCCGGCACGAAGGAGCAAACGTTTCTTGAGACCCGATCGAGGGACGTAATTAATTTTTTCACTTCATTTTGCGTCGACCCGACTGACATCGCGGGCCCGTGGAAGCAGGAGAGGACAGGGGAGCCCAGAGACAAGGTGAGTGCCTTGTTCACGAGAGAAAGAGAGAAAGAAAGCCGCGTCATCCTTACTCGGATCTCTGCATCCAGCATTTTTTAAAAAGGGGGAAAAGGGATGAGAAGACAGAAAGGAGAAAAAAGCAAGAAGAAAAAGGAGTCAAGAGGGAAAGTCGGCAAGAAGGAGCGCTTGCACGAAATGATGAAGCCACACTTAGACAGTCAGACCATGCATGCCAGGAAGGAAACCTAGAGGAAGGTTAATGTTCCACACCCCCCCATTTTCCAGAAAAGGAAAAAAAAACTCAAGAGCGCTCAGCTGACGTCTGTCCGAGAAGAGGTGCCATCGCAACATCTTCTGGAGCCTCAAAGATAGAGACACCGTAGAACTCGTCGCGCCACTGCGTCACTGCTCTGCCCCCATTGGCGGTGACCTGCGTGACCACCAGTCTGCCCTCCCCGTCCACCGGCATGTCCAGTCCCTCAACAAAATCAAAAGTGCGTCCTTGCGGACAGCGGGAGTGTCCAAAGAGAATGGAGTCCACAGACAACGGCCGACAGCTGGAGTCGAAAGAATCGAAAGTTTGGACTTCAGGACCTGAAAGGGCGCTGCTGGTGCTGCTCAACTCAACCATAGCGTCTGCCGTTGCCAGGCCAGGTGCAGGGGCCTGTTCCTGTCCGGAGCCTGCAGGGAGGGAATTCGATGCGAGTGCGGATGGAGGGAGGGAAGATCGACGGGAGAAATGAATTGAGAAGAGAAAGCAGGAAATGGAGGAGAAGAGGTGGAAAGCGTGTGGATCCGTCTCTGTCTGTAGGTCTGTCTGCCTTTCTGTAAATCTGTCTGCCTGTCTATGAGTCTGTCTATTGGTATTTCCGTTGACATTTATGTTGGTTTTTCCTTCTGACTTTGCGCCTTCGGCCACAAATGAGCAAGAAAAGAAAAAGAAAACAGGAATGTGCTCATGTCCAGGAAACGAAGCAGGGCCAGGCGGCTCAAAGGAAAGAGAATGAATCAAATGCCCTCCCTTCTCTCTCGTCGTCACGAACCGTCTTCGTATCCTGAAGCCTGTCCCAGCATCTGCATAAACATGGAAGGAAGAAAAAGACAATTCATTCAGGACGGCTTAGAAAGCCAAAGCAAAAAGCCCATTCATGTAAATATCAATTGTATGCCTTGAGGAAGGCCGCGCTCCCGAAGATCAAACCAATCCTTTCCCCCCTCTCTTCTTCCCCCATTCCTCCCATGCCTTCTTAATCTTTCCATGCATCCACCAGAGGACCCCCACTCCTCCCATGCCTTCTTAATCTTTCCATGCATTCACCAGAGGACCCCCACTCCTCCCATGCCTTCTTAATCTTTCCATGCATCCACCAGAGGACCCCCACTCCTCCCACCCCTTCTTAATCTTTCCATGCATCCACCAGAGGACCCCCACTCCTCCCATGCCTTCTTAATCTTTCCATGCATCCACCAGAGGACCCCCACTCCTCCTGCCGAACCAATAAGGATCGATATAAATTCTTATACTACCTCCCTGCCCTCTTTTCCGATCCCTGCATCAGGAACCTCCCGTTGAAATCCTCTACCTGCCTGCCTGCCTCACTGAGAGCCTGGAAAGGTGATCGATCTCTCGAATGGATGAGAACACATTCATTCTTCGTCTCTGCCGTTTGGGAAGCTCGTTCTCTGACTGTCTCACTTTCTGACTCTCTGACTTTCTGACTGTCTGGCTCTCTGACTGTCTGACTCTCTGATTGTCTGCCTCTCTGACTCTCTGACTTTCTGACTCTCTGACTCTCCGACTTCTGACTCTCTGACTTTCTGACTCTCTGACTGTCTGACTCTCTGACTATAGGGCTGTCTGCCTGCATGCGATCTGTCTCGGGGGCCACCACAGTGTCTTGGTGTCCGGCCGAATGTGCGACATGTAAACCAGAGTAAGTGGCGAAGGGGTGGATGGCTGGCTTTTTGTGTGACTGCAAATTGGATCGACTTGCTGCCTAGCTGTCTGGCTTGTGTGCCTCCTGACAGAGAGGGCTTGAAACCACCTGGCGCATGCAACTGTAAGATGTTTCGACTGTAGCATGTCTGGGTAGTATCTTACAAGGCTGTTGAGGTGCTTGCCAACACCTTTCGAGCAGCTCATGCACGAGCAGCACGGTGGGTAATGAGTCGTGGTTCAGGTGCCCTTTACCTTTACACAGTCAGTCAGTCAGTCAGTAAGTCACTGACCTTTCCTATGGATCCGAGTAAGGAAGTTCCACATTTGCATTGGCGTATCAAGGTACAGAACAGAGTCACATACAAATAAGACGACCATCGACGCACGTGGCAGAGCTCAGCAGCGCCTTTTCGCCGTCGGATCATTTTTGAAGAGGGATCCAAAGAAAGGACCGAGGACAAACAACCCTTCGTCTGCGTTACTCTTGTGACTTCAGCTCTTCAATTCATTGATGATCAGTCCGCTTAAGTGAGTCATTAAATGCGCTCTTGTGATTGGTTCATACCGTGCTGCATTCATCAGAGGGAGTGAAGAGGGGGGGAGTTATGAAGGTATTCAGGTTCAACAATGCATGGAAGATCCGTCTGCATGATCGAGTTCATGATCGACGATCGAACAGACTATATATTCATATAGCTATATAGAGCTTGACATGCATGCATGGATTCGGACTTCGTATCGGTTTGCATGCATGCGAGTATGCAGCGAAAAGGTTTTTTGTTTTTCATGGTCGATATCCATTACTCCAATATCTCTTTAGTGTCTCTCTGGTCCTTTGTCGAACCAGTATGCATCTTGCCAAGGCATAGGTCCTGTCCGTCTATTACGGCCAATCTGTTGCAAGTGCAAGCCCCTCGGACTAGGCCGCCGCGCCTAGCCACGATGGATAAAAATTAATACCTTTCATTCTCTGTGTGTTCACGTGGTCAACTCTGCCTATCTATGGATGAGCGTTGTGGTCCTCCTTTTCCCTTATCCGTCTTCTTCTTCAATAGGTTCCTTAGCTAGTTAAAAAAATTTGTTTCTCCTCAACATTTTTTTATTAAACCTTTTCTTTACATCCATAAATTCTTTTGCACGTTTAACGGCTTTTAGCTCTTTTGTCATGTTTCTTCAATCTGATGTTGTCAGGCTCTTCTTTCCGTTTGTGTCTTTTCTATCTCTTAAACATCAAAACGGTCTTTCTCTTTTTTTCAATTCTCTTGCTAGCACCCGTACTGGCTCCCCCCCTTCTTTTACTCTTTTTTCTCTGCAAGGCCCACATAGGCCGAAAACTCCCTCCAAAGCAGCATCTCCGTAACCTGTGTACCACGTACACCATGGCTTGCCTGAACAGATGCCAAGATTATAGATGTTGCTGCTTTCTGAACTATTCTGAAGCGCTACTGATACCCCAATAGGGTCCGCATGTACTTATCTGCATGCATATTTACATATATGCGCCGAAGAGCCCAGAGCATAGAAGGTATGAAAAAGACAATCTAACTATAAAATTGATACAAAAATTTAACAAAATACAAAAAAAAATACCAACACACAACGTTAACATACGTGCGCGCGCCCGCGCTTGAAGATAGACTTCCTTCTTGGGGTGATTAATTGTAANCGATCCCCCGCGGACCCTATATCTCTGATTGAGGTTTTTGTTATGCATGCCGCGTCTCCATGTATGAGGGGCAGATCTAGCCTAGTCTGTCAAAAGGTTCCAGTTCGTCCCGTCTGTTCTGAATCTAGGAACACTGCTCATTGATCACTTTTGCTGCGGCTTATTTCTCAAGCGGCAGTAGAGTAGAACTTGGAGAACAACGAAAAGAGGGGAGAGGCAGGGCAAAAACTTTCTAAAAGTTTGTCCCCTTGGCAAAGGCTATTCTTTGACGGCAGAGAACAACTTCAAAGAGACCCCCCCCATTAATTTGCCCATCATTTTCTTAACCTTCTTTTCTTTCTTTCCTTTCATGCGCTTGCCCCCCTTTTTTTTTCCCTTCTTATTTATATACAAAGAATCAATTATAAAAGGATCACTTAGTTTGCGCCCTCCGAGTCGAAAGACCCAGAGAACGCTGCGACCTCCCTACTGAGAAGACACTCAGGCTGGAAGGGCCCTCTGGTTCCCCTCCTGCTGTGAATTGAACAGAGAAGATTTGCGGTAACGAAACGTTGTAGCGTACAGGAAAGAACTTTATAATACCGGTCCATCAGCCTTGTCTGCACTGCCTCGTCTCCCTCTCCTCCTCTCACTTTTCCGGCCTCCAACTTCGCTATCTCTTTCAAAAAATGAGTTGTCCCCTCTTCTGGTCTCCCATATGTCTGAAACATAAGAGGAACAAACCGAAATCCGATTTCATGACAGATCTCACCGTACCTGTCATTTTTGACCTTCTCCATCGCCTTTGCTGCCGACCCTGCTGTTTTTGCGAATCTTTGCAGGCGGTTGGCATCAATTGAGAATGGATGGGTCACTGCGACGTNATCCCCCGCGGACCCTATATCTCTGATTGAGGTTTTTGTTATGCATGCCGCGTCTCCATGTATGAGGGGCAGATCTAGCCTAGTCTGTCAAAAGGTTCCAGTTCGTCCCGTCTGTTCTGAATCTAGGAACACTGCTCATTGATCACTTTTGCTGCGGCTTATTTCTCAAGCGGCAGTAGAGTAGAACTTGGAGAACAACGAAAAGAGGGGAGAGGCAGGGCAAAAACTTTCTAAAAGTTTGTCCCCTTGGCAAAGGCTATTCTTTGACGGCAGAGAACAACTTCAAAGAGACCCCCCCCATTAATTTGCCCATCATTTTCTTAACCTTCTTTTCTTTCTTTCCTTTCATGCGCTTGCCCCCCTTTTTTTTTCCCTTCTTATTTATATACAAAGAATCAATTATAAAAGGATCACTTAGTTTGCGCCCTCCGAGTCGAAAGACCCAGAGAACGCTGCGACCTCCCTACTGAGAAGACACTCAGGCTGGAAGGGCCCTCTGGTTCCCCTCCTGCTGTGAATTGAACAGAGAAGATTTGCGGTAACGAAACGTTGTAGCGTACAGGAAAGAACTTTATAATACCGGTCCATCAGCCTTGTCTGCACTGCCTCGTCTCCCTCTCCTCCTCTCACTTTTCCGGCCTCCAACTTCGCTATCTCTTTCAAAAAATGAGTTGTCCCCTCTTCTGGTCTCCCATATGTCTGAAACATAAGAGGAACAAACCGAAATCCGATTTCATGACAGATCTCACCGTACCTGTCATTTTTGACCTTCTCCATCGCCTTTGCTGCCGACCCTGCTGTTTTTGCGAATCTTTGCAGGCGGTTGGCATCAATTGAGAATGGATGGGTCACTGCGACGTCTCCTAGTACGGTATCTCCTGATGGGAGACCTGCAAGGAAATCGGGACGTTTCTGTCTCTCATTGACGAGACGGGTGGGAGTAGACAAGCCTAGCTGTCCAAAGGTTGGCTTCTTTATTATATAGCAATGATGGAGCCCCTGCAAAAGAGAGCAGAATGTATCTTTCATCTGTTCATGTCTCCACCAAACCCCCCCCCCCGTGCCACAAGTCTGTGCATGCTGGCCCTCATGGTCCAGCGTAGCCCCACAAGCATAGATCGGGTTCCGTTTGATTTCTGGGATGGGAAGACCCAGACGGAGACGAACGGTGGTGGTGAAAAGCGTGGGAGAAATTTTTGTCTATCCAGAGGACGGCATCGCAGTGAGCCAAGCTGAAGCCCCTGTGCCTGAACAAAACTTTAAACGTGCCTTCCCTGGAGGGGACAGCACATTCAGAAGTTGTTCTTTACGAACAAGGTGGAGGGCTTCAATCATTAAGTGCTGTATCTCCCCCCTCTCATGAATTAGGAAATCATCAATTCTCTTCCTCACTCACTTTGCAACACCCGGGGAATGTGGTTCTGTTCGAGTTCCCTCTGCACCCCCCCTCTGCAGTCCGTATATGCCTGTGTCACTCTTTTCACCCAATGCAGGCCGGCAAAATCCGATTGTGTTGGCATTGCAAAACCTTGATCGGTAAGCCTGCCTCTGACTGCGGTGAGGGTTTGCGCACCGCAGCCTACTAGCGCTGCCGGCGCGATATGACGGAAGAAAGAGATTCCTAACCTCCCCTAGCATAACGGGAGATAGATCTGCTCCTTCTTTTGGATCCATTCTTCTGGGGTCAGACGCATACTGCAGGTAAAAGAGTTCCCCAACTCCTTATCCGCCCGCTCCCAGATGTCAGTGTATAGTCTGTCTGCCATCACTCGGGCCAAGTAGACGAGTTTAGGGAAGATGCAGTACCTGAAGAGCAGACTGCAGCCCTGGGGGTCCCCGTACCCTTCCACCAGCTTTCTAAGCTTGGTGGCCTCCCCCAACTTCTTTTCAAACAGTATGTTGACAAACGTGTCCCCTCCCCCTGCTGCCCCCATCAGTTTGTAGCCCTCTGTTGATACTTCAAGTCCCGGGGGGCGTTGTTGCGGAATCTCCCTCTCTGTTTTCCCCCTCCAACTGGGAGAGAAGGCTGCGCTCTTATCTTTACCCAGATTGAGCGTCAGGCCGTATTCCCCCAAAATTTCGATACAATCTGACCAGGCAGAGGTCAGACAATCAGCAGAGCTGGAAGGAAAAATGAGGGAGAGGTCATCCATATATGTACCTATAAAGTATTCCGCCCTCCCGTTGGGGTAAAGATCCATGCAATTAAAATATATTGCGCGCTGCATGCACCCGGCCGCGCGGCGCCGGCCATGCATGCGCACGCTGCGGGGCCCCGCGACGCCGCGCACGCGCCCGGCCATGCACGTATGTCATGGTACGTCTTGAACATGAGCGGACCTGTTTTGAAGCGGCCACTGAAGTGATTCTCGCCGGCTCCAGTTGAATTTCAGCTGATCCTGCAAGCCGAGGAGAGAGAACGGTGCTCCGATAGACAGCCATTCGGTTATTTTTTCCAGACGATACGTGTGTTGGACTGCTCCGTCATTCAGCCGTCTCTCCAGGTGCGGTCGACTGTCTCTTTTCCTGCACGGCCGCTGTCTTGTCTGGAGCTTCCTCTGGCTAAGTCAGAAAGAACAAACGACAAAGACAATGTCGACGCCCAGTGGCTTCCGATACAAGCGCATAGACTCCCGTCAGTTCTGCGTTGTCCTGCCCCACCCTGTCTCAGTCTGTCTCCTCTTCCCTCGCTCCTGTTGTCTGATCAATCACCAAACGGCCGTCTCATCATGTGGGCGAGAGTTTCGTCACTGTGTGTGAAGCTGTCAAGTCTGGTTTCGTCTTTGCAGAGATCCGTGGAGTAGTTGTGGACCTGGAGGGCATTTTCTTTGACCATGGGCTGCACACAATGCAAGAAGCCATGAAGCAGGCCTTTCAAGCCAAGGTATCGATACAAAGAGAATAATGATCGCCTCGACGCAGCGTTTGTACTCTTTGGCTGTCTCTGTGCGCGGAATGCTCGTTGGCTGCCTGCAGATAGTTGCTGTGTGCTGTTCGGAAGGGCACACATTTTCTTAGACACAAAGAACAGGAGGTGGTCTTTTGAATTGAGACTGTAGACGGAGAGACGGAAAAGCAAACAAAGTGCAAAGGGTTCCTTCTGCATGGTGAAGCAGTGCAATTTCTGGAAGTAAGACGTTCGCGCTTTAGTCCTGCTGCCGGGAGAAACTCTTGTTGTTCATTTAGGAAGGATGGGTTCTCTTCAGCCTCGCACTTTAATTGGCAGTTCTTCGAGACTGTTGTCTCCGTACAACACACACGATCTTCCCCCCCATCTGACGATTTATGCAATCAATTCCTTGCCGCTGCAGGGGATTGAAATCGATGCCGAGACGATGAGGACAACGACGCCCGATACGCACCCAAAGGTGGGGGGGGTCCAAAAATAAGCAAACTTACAAATAAGGAATTGCATGCTTGCTGTTTGTCCTCGGATGGATGAGGGAGGGAACAACCGGAATAGGACAGGGGGGCATTCGGGGGCTGTTGACCTTTTGTGCGTGTGGAAAAAGCTAACGTGCTTATTTCCTTTGCGTCTGTGTGCAGGATGCGACGCTGAAGGTTGGTCTGCTGAGGGCCCTGGCTGAGAAATTCAACGAGAAGGCTGCAAGGACGAGTGGAAGTGCACAAGCCAACGGGAGCACGAAGACGACAACAGCAGCCAATGGGGAACGATCACCGGGTCAGAAAATAGGGAGCTGGGGGGGAGAGGAGAGGAGAGGGTTTTCCCCTGTGTTTTCTCTTTCTTTTTTTTTTGTTGAGGGGAAGGGAGGAGGTTTGAAGGAACGACGGTTGGAGAAGAGAACCTACAGGGTCGACTGCAGAGGCGTGTGTATTGCAATGCTTCCCTCAGGTTATTATGCGGCAGTGCGTGTAACCATGCGTACATTTGTGTGATGTAGGTGTGCATCTTTGTCCGTGCTTTCAAAAGTGGTGTGTGAATGTGTGTGTGTGTGTGTGTGTGTGTATGTATGTGTGTATGTGTGTGTGTGTGTGTGTGTGTGTGTTTGTATGTATGTGTGTACGTATGTGTGTGTGTGTGTGTGTGTGTGTGTGTGTGTGTGTGTTCAGGTGCCCCCTCGAAGCAGGCGCATCTCTCGACAGCATGGAATCATGTGTGTGTGTGTGTGTGTGTGTGTGTGTGTGTGTTCAGGTGCCCCCTCGAAGCAGGCGCATCTCTCGACAGCATGGCTGATTCCGCAGCTTGTTCAGGTCTGTCTGTCTATCTGTCTGGCTTTCTTTCTCCCTTTTGTTCTTTCTTTCTTTCTTTCTTTCTTTCTTTTTTTCTTTCTTTCTTTCTTTCCTTTCTTTCTTTCTTTCTTTCTGTCTTTCTTTCTCTCTCTTTTTCTTCTTTCTTTCTTTCTTTCTTTCTTTTTTTCTTTCTTTCTTTCTTTCTTTCTTTCTGTTTGTTGGGTACGTGAAGAAAGGGAGCATTTCTAGGCTTCTAGCATTGTAGGCGGGGTACGCACGAGGCAGTTCGATCTAGGCTGTTGTCCGTCGAGTGCTTGGAAACAGAATCCAAACGTCGATCGATTTCAAGCCTGCGACAACCTTTTGAACTCAAGAAAATATGACGCAGCAAGTCTCTGCCTAAGTGAAGCCGGTCTATGTGAGGTTGCTTGCCAGCCAGGCCAGGCAACCTCATAACACCATCCCCGGGGGCGCTGAACTCTCTTCCCATGTTGTCTGAGTGGACTTGTTGTTCTTTTGTCTTTGCCTCTTTCTCTCTTTTTTGTGTGTTGTGTCTCTTTTTTGTGTGTTGTGTCTCTTTTTTGTGTGTTGGGTCTCTTTTCTGTGTGTTGGGTCTCTTTTCTGTGTGTTGTGTTCATGAAGCCAAGAAGGGAAAAGAGATCGTATTGTCCATCTGTTTTTCTGTCTTAGTGATAGCCTGAGTGTCTGCAAATCGTCGTAAGATACGCCAGAGGAAACCTCTCTCCGTCCTTCCTTGACTGAAAAAAGGAAGGAAGAACAAAAGAAAGCGAAGAATATTGAGGTGCTATGTCCGCCAGACCGATCGATCCTTCATCTGCAGCTGAGAGAGACAACCGCTGCCTGCACAAATGAATCGCCAGACAGGGCTAGAGGGGTGTGGCAGAAACACCACTCTTGCGGGACGCAAAAGAGGCCGTGGGTATTCGTGAGCGAGCGAGGTGGAAGGAAGACAAGAGGAAAACATACAGTTTGTCTGCTGAGAAAAAAAAAATCATCACATGATCTGTGTTTCTCTGTTCCTGCTTTTCGCCGACGGATTTCCTGAAAAGTGTAAGTGAACAGACAGAATGTGGTGTGACAAATCCGCCGCTCAGAGGAGAATACGAGTGGGGAGGGAAGGGAAGAAGCAAGGAAGACACAGGAATCACGACGAAGAAAGAGAGAACGGCGGGGTAGCTAGAATAGTGCATCCATCCTGTGGAGAGCCGAGGGTCTGCGGAAATTGCGGAAAGGGGGGCGACGGGGAGAGAGCCACTCACAGGCCTTGAAAGAAATTAAATGAGACTCGGCGGGGGGCGGGCAGGCAGGCAGGCAGGGATCCCGTTAGCAGCTTCCAGGTTTCTCTCTCCGACTGTGTGTCCGCGCGCGCGTGTGTGTGCATGCGTCCGTGTGTGTGTGCATGCGTCCGTGTGTGTGTGTGTGTGTGTGTAATTGAGGGATCAAATGGTGCATGCAGGAGTTCGATGCGGCATACCTCAAGGAAGGAAAATCTTGCAAGCCGATCCAGAGAGCAGTGGATACTCTGAAGCACTTGACGGTCGGCCAGTCGGGTGTTTAGTTTTTCATTTCTTTTTCTTCTCTTTCTCAATTTTGCGTGCAAAAAAAGAAACAAGCAAAGCTGTTGGTCTCGCTTCCTTCCATACACTCTCTGACTGGTGTGTTTCCCGTCGGTGGAAAAGGAGCTGGATGCCTCCCTCGCTGTATATTTTCAGGACTGTACGTGAGTCTCTCTTTTGTCTGTTTGCCCGGTCGGCAAGACGCCCAAGATGCCTTTGTCCGCTTTTCCCTTTTCTTTCTGTCTCTTCGCAGGAGAGTGGCGTGAAGCTCGGAATGATTGCTGACTGCACCAGCGGTAAGGAAATCGTGTGTATCGATCAATTAATTCTCTGTGGCGATCCATGAAATTATCACACGGCCGTGAAACAAAGCAAAGAGAGAATGGAGGGTTCCACGAAAAGAGGAATTCAACAATCAAACAGCAGAGTAAAAAAGAAAAAGCGGACAAATCCAGAAACGGTGCTGCGAAGAAAGAGGCCAAAAAAAAGCTGCATGGCCGCATTCGATTTCCCGTGAAGGGCACGCAATAGTGTGGACACACAGCTGCAGGGATGCTCGCAAGGAAAGAAGAGACCCTGTGCATGTCTTGCGCGTTTTTCTCAGCGTCACT
>JAHBMJ010005749.1:0-32500 GCA_018398765.1 Chromera velia | reverse complement strand
GATCGATCTCTTTTGAATGTTGACTACAGACTGGGTGCATGTCATTTCAGTCTTCCAACTTGTCTTGTCTTGCCTTGTGGAGGGAAGGAGGGAGGGAGGGGTGGATGCATCGGGGCTGGGGGGTGTTGTGGCCGTCCGGCCGTACTCTTTTCTTTTCTGGAGAGAGAAGAGGCGGGAGCCCTTCTTCTCTCCATTGTTGTATCGCTAGGAGGAACGAAAGGAAAATAAAATGAATCGAATCGAATCGGCTGAGTGAGTGCATGGGCCCGCACGCATGCATGCATGCATGTGGGTTGAGAGAGACCAGTCGGGGTGTGGATGCCGGCGAAGCTTCGGCTTGACTGATTGATTTTTCGTTCGTCTCCCACTTCAATCAATTCAGTTAGTCCCTGAAGGGACTGCATGCAGGAGAGAGAAAAAGGATCGAGGGGGATTCTCTTCCTGTATGGCACCGCTAGTGGCACGTGCATGCGAGTGGGTCTGCCTGCCTGCCTGCCTGCCTGCCTGCCTGCCTCCGTGCTTGGTCATCCTCCCTCGATCCTTCCGGCATGCACAGGCGTTTGGTTCATCATAACGAAATTGTCTTGCTGCTAAAAGGCCCAGGGGAAAAAGAACCAGCTAGGCCGAAAAAGAACACTTGGAGACTCTGGGCTGTACAAGTAGCGCATCTAGGCTCGTGAATCTATGGGCCTGTTGGTGTGCATGGCTCTCCGTGCGTATGTCGAGTTGAAGGATGGAAGTGTACGTCCAATGATGTTCTCGTTGAATTCAAATTCAGTCAAACCGTGTGGACACGCTGATTGTCAAGTGCTAGGTCAAATGTAATGACCCGTGAAAGCGCTAGTAAAAGCGCCGGGGCGGCCTCCTTGTTCCCAGGTTTTGTCTGTATTGTGCTACGTATTGTATCGACAGAAAGCTAGACAGAAAGACTCGCTGCCAGCAATGAGTGTTCAGCTATATGCATCAGTTATAAAACAAAACGGTAAATCAATAGTTTAACAAATATAATGTACAACAAATATAAATTCTTCGATAAATAGTGACTAGCTCATCATCATTATGATACGCCATCACCATCCGAGACCATCGGGCCATAAATAGCCTGATCGAGGCGTCTAGCGTTCGGCAGCAACCTAGGCAGCAACGCACGAGCCTCGAGCCAGTTCGGCTTATCGGGCTCGGCTTAAGTATAAATCAAAATGAATAAGGCTGAGAAAAGGTGCATAAGGTGCTGGTGCTGGTGTAAAAACAGGTTTACACCTTAAATCAGGTGCAAAATAAGGTGTACCGTTTACCCTATGAAAGCTATGTTTCTAGGGTTGATTTCTAGTGTTTTTAACGGCCAAAAGGCGTCTCATTCAAAGCCTAAAAGCTTATTATGATATAGATTTGCTACACTAGTTTTTACTATGCAAAACAACTTTAAATGTCACTAGAAATATCAGTGAAAAGACGATAAAAAGCAAAAATAAAAAATCTTACAATTAAAGACTCTATGTCTCTGACTGTCTCATGTCAGACTCATGACTTCGGTCTCTTTCTAGGTCTCTTTTCTTAACTTAAGCAACGTTTTTCACCTCTCCAATGCTTTTTCTGTATGCTTATAGTGTTTGAATATGTTTGGCGCCGTTTGCGTGCTATACCGTAGTCCAGTTCTATCCTTACGGTCCATAAAACCTTCAAACTGCATGCATGCCCCTTTGGAGCAAACTCATGAAGAAAGCAACCACAAATAGTGCGTTTTCATAAAAAAGAAAAAGAAGAAAGAATGAAACAAAAGAAAGCTTTTTTTTATTTGTATTTTTCCTCTGAGCAAGGGCAAGTAAGGATGAGTGAGGGCCTGATCTCAAGGCTCAGAGCCTAGCCCCGTCATATACCCTAGCTCTCTTCTTCACTCACCCCCTAGCTCACCCCCACACACAAAATGATAACGGAGGATAAAAAAGAAGAAGAAGAGAAAGAAGAAGAGGAGAAAGAAGAGGAGAGAGCAGGCTCCTTACAGACTTTGTCTCACTCGAAGTTTAACTTAAAAATCGACCCTGCTGCAAAGAGAAGAGGTACTCATACTCNATCACAAACAAAAGAAGAAAGATGGCATCGCATGTTCCTGCTTTCTTTCTATATACAAACTGCCATGGGTTCTGCCTTACTTCTCTCTCTACATTATTGCCGAGAATCGTGTCCCCCAATTTTGCATCTGCATGTGCAAGGTGCACGTTTTTCTATCCCCCCATCACTGCCTGTGACTTGCCAGGCTTCGCCAATGCCGTCACCGGTAAATCATTCCATCCCTCTGGCCATCACGTATAACGAAAAGATGCATTGATCAAATTAGCATATACATTCACCATCACTTAAGATTTTTAATGCAACCTGAGTAGACCCGGAGGTATTCCATCCTTTCCAGCAGCCTTAGGATTCCCTACTTTTTTCATTGCCTCCCTCACTTCTTTTTCGGTAGCTATCTTCGTGTTCTTTTCTCTTACTGCTGTGCATCTTTTACATTTTTCTTTCTTTTCTGTTTCCACTTCATCGTCTGAGAGCTTTGTCTGTTTTTCCCATCCTTTCGCAACTTATTCCATTGTGAGACTGTCTTTTATCCTCCTCAGTTCTCTCTTTTTGTCTTCTGTTCCTAGTCCCCTCCAGACCCTCCAGCATCCTCATTCTCCTATAAGGCTGAGAAAAGGTGCATAAGGTGCTGGTGCTGGTGTAAAAACAGGTTTGCACCTTAAATCAGGTGTAAAACAAGTGCAAAATAAGGTATACCGTTTACCCTATGAAAACTATGTTTCTAGGGTTGATTTCTAGTGTTTTTAACGGCCAAAAGGCGTCTCATTCAAAGCTTAAAAGCTTCTTATGATATAGATTTGCTACACTAGTTTTTACTATGCAAAACAACTTTAAATGTCGCTAGAAATATCAGTGAAAAGACGATAAAAAGCAAAAATAAAAAATCTTACAATTAAAGACTCTATGTCTCTGACTGTCTCATGTCAGACTCATGACTTCGGTCTCTTTCTAGGTCTCTTTTCTTAACTTAAGCAACGTTTTTCACCTCTCCAATGCTTTTTCTGTATGCTTATAGTGTTTGAATATGTTTGGTGCCGTTTGCGTGCTATACCGTAGTCCAGTTCTATCCTTACGGTCCATAAAACCTTCAAACTGCATGCATGCCCCTTTGGAGCAAACTTATGAAGAAAGCAACCACAAATGGTGTGTTTTCATAAAAAAGAAAAAGAAGAAAGAATGAAACAAAAGAAAGCTTTTTTTTATTTACATTTTTCCTCTGAGCAAGGGCAAGTGAGGATGAGTGAGGGCCTGATCTCAAGGCTCAGAGCCTAGCCCCGTCATATACCTTAGCTATCTTCTTCACTCACCCCCTAGCTCACCCCCACACACAAAATGATAACGGAGGATAAAAAAGAAGAAGAAGAGAAAGAAGAAGAGGAGAAAGAAGAGGAGAGAGCAGGCTCTTTACAGACTTTGTTTCACTCGAAGTTCAACTTAAAAATCGATCCTGCTGCAAAGAGAAGAGGTACTCATACTCCAATGGACTTAATTTCATGCAGCGCATGCATGCGTTGTCGAACGTGCGTTCAGTGACCTCTGTATGCATGTAGCCGATTTTAAATTTTTCTCAAAAATCGGCTGATTAGATTTGTTTCGCACGCGTGCACCGCGGCCCGGCAACACGCGCGTTTGGGGCCGCGGGGAGCCGCAGGGGCGGGGCAGTGGCACGTTGCAAGGCCATAACGCTGACACTTTTCACCCAATTCCATTCAATCAGGTGCAAAACAGGTGCATCAGGTGCATCTGGTGCAAAACAAGTGTATCTGGTACAACTTCTTGTTTTACACCTTTTCTGAGATACACCTTTTCCAAGCCCTATTCTCCTATTTCCTTCCTTATCCTTTGCACCTTTCTCATTGTTTCCTTAGATGCTTCCCTTTTCCCAATCCTGATCCTCTCTCTCTCTACCTCTAGGCGACGCACAGTGATAAAAAAAAAAAAAAAAATCTGGAGAAGCCTAATCTTTTTTATTATTTTTTCTATTATTTTATTGGAAGTGCCAAACATAGAACAAAAACACATCTAACTACAAAACCTACCTTTGCTAAGTTTGCTTGGACCTTTGACTACTAGACATGTCTATTCTTTTTTTTTTTTTACCACTGTGCGTCGCCTAGCTCTACCTCTTCTAGTTGTTTTCTTCTCTCTTCGTATTCTCTCTGCCATCTCTCTTCTTGCCCTCTTTCTATCTCCTCGTCTTTCTTCTGTTTCAAGTTTTTCATTTTTCTTCTGATTTTTCTTTCGAGTGCTCTTATTCTTCTTTGCTCTGCCTTTCCTATTCTCACTGACTCATCGGCTTCTAAGGCTTCTCCGTTCTCTTTTCTTTCCCTCTTCTTTTATTGCCTTAGTGCCCATCTAAGACTAAAGCGAAGGGGCCGCCTAGTCTTGCAAGCCTTCAAATGCCCCATGGAACCTAGGTTGCGTAACGAATTTCTGCATGCCGGGGTGGCTTACCGCTTTAACCTAACCCATTCATTCATTCTGATTCAATTTTATTCATTCATTCATTCATTTATTCATTCAATTATGAGCCTCTTTTAAAAAATCTCTTGATAGCGTGGCTTAGTTGATTTCCTTTCACGAATTCGATCGATCGACTTATTAAGTCAATATTGACGCATCAGGAAAGATCCTGACACCTAGCCCTCAGACTTGTTAGCGCTGGTAACACTTGACATAGCCGTCATAATGGGAAGGCCTAGACTGCGTAGCGCAGAACGAATCATATCGGAATCAATCAATCAATCAATCAATCAATCAAAACGTTTAATCTGTATGCAGATGTGTGAGCGGCCTTCCAACGGTGTAAGTCGAGGCCCTGGCAGCCCTGCAGTGGACCGCGGAACAACGTACTAAGAACATTAATCCTATCCAATTAAGTACTAGATTAAATGAAAAATTTATGAAATCTCGGTCCGAATCTAGAGTCTGGGAATTATTTTCTGTAGAAAACATATATTAGACGTCTTCATAAACTTATCTAACAGTTTTAACTTAAATTATTTAGAGCTACTAGCAGAGCTAGCAGCAAATCTGACAGCGATGCGCTCTTTTATTAAAAGTCTAAGATCGATCCAGCTTTGCAGGAATTCCTGTCGATCTTAGTGTTTTTGCATGACAAACGGTACGTAGACAGGCTTCTGGACTGGCAAAAACGAACAGAGGCAAACAATTTGAAGCAAAAAGCAGAAGAACAGTACAAACGAAAAATGAACCTCTTGGAAAAGAGAGAAATCAACGGAATCTAAGAAAACAAGAAGCAAGAGAAGTAAAGGAAGTAATGAAGCAACGAAGGATTCGGAAGGAAGACAAAGAAAGAAAAAAAGAAAGAGAGAAACATACAGAAAGAAAGAAAGAAAGAAAGAAAGAAAGCCCCATCTAGATTGCCGCCTCTTGAGTCTTGATTTCACCCTCGCACCCGCACTCAACACCGGCCTCGGGTCACCTCACGCATTTCCACTAAAAAACGTGCAGCACAGACTCACATGAGAAACAGAAAGTCTCCAACAGACAGGAACCGAACCCAATGCATGAAAGGAAGAAAGCATCCCGACCGACCGAAAAGAAAGAGAGAGAAGACCCCAGATTCCCTTCCCCCCAGAGTGAAAAAGAGAATAAAGGAACAAAGAACGCAATCGGATCCAGCCAATCGAGTCGAGCAGTCTCATCGATCGCACAACAAAATAAGGGAATCATAGAGAGACACAGAGACACGAAATGAAGGGAAGACGAAAAGCGCTCCCATCTAAAAGAAGAAAGAGCCTGTCTTGCTGGATCGTTTCCACATCAATCATTGCCTACGCGGCTGACGGTAATGCAGAATAGGCAAACAGCTCGAAGAAGGGAACAACAGGACAGGCGGGCAGCAAACAGTCGCCACTCGATCCTCTTTAGTTCTCCAGAGAGGAGAAACGGAAAAGGTAACCACGCAAACTCGAATACACGAATGAACAAGCATCAAGCAGCAGCAGGTGCCAAGGGCACACCTTCCGAGCTAACTCACTTACTGTCTTGCCAAACGAACACATGCATTCATGTCATGAACATGCACGCGCACTTGCTTGCTTGCTTTCTTTCGAATCTTTATCAGTCAAAGACAACCTGCCGAGTGCGTCTCCCCCCTCTCTTCCCCGTCCCCCATGGGCCTGTCTGTGTGGTGTGACAGGGCAGTGAGTTACATGGAAAAAGGCAGGCGGATAACGGCGGAAAGAACCAAATCCCCTTAATTCCTCAGAGAGCAGAAGAAATGAAATGAACAAACACACTGAGTGGTGCTGCCATCCACGCAGTATGTGTCCCATTAGCGTTACAGCCACAACTCTCTCTCTCTCTCTCTCTCTCTCTCTCTCTTCTTCCTCCCCTCCCTCGACCGAGAGCATTTATTTCTTTCTTCTCGTGCCCCCCGCTTGCTTCTCCGCTGTCTGTCTGTCTGATCACTCAATTATGGCATCCACTTTCTTCAGAGATTGCCAGCTTTTCTTTTTTCATTTGATGATGTTTCATAGGGGTTCTCTCTGTCCTCTCCGAACCCCAACACCTCTTTTCAGACACGCAGTTTTGTTGTTCTGTTTCCAAGAGCACGAAAAAACCTCGAGTGAGTTCTACCATTATGTTTCTTCCTGACGAAAGAGACTTTCATTTTCGCTGAACATTTGCAGAAGCTTTGCATTCTCCTCAACGATTCGTGTTTCTGTCCGAGTATTTTCATCTTTCTCTTCTGTGCACACTCCCTGATGACGTCTCCTCTCGGAGGTCTGGAGGAAATGCGCAAGCAGCAATGAATGAGAAAAGTCGATCCATGCATGTTTCTAACCACTGAAGTGAATTTCGCACGTTTTTTGGTTGCGACTGTGTGTGATGAGAGAAAAATCGGGGATGGGTGAAACCCGGAGGATTCTGTTGTCAGAAAGTCTGTCAGACTCCACCGACTCATCCGATCTGCTGATGGATCCACTCCTTTATATTGATAAGCTGAAATGAAATGAGCTTAGGTGGGGTGGAAGGGGCCCCTGTGACGATACATGCAGAGTTAATTGAGGAAAGGGAATGAAAAGAAGAGTGTATCGATTGGGGTGGACGACATGTTCTTGGATGCATGCATGATCACATGCAGCGCGGTTAAGCAGTTCTCTCACTCTGCTTCTTCCACATTCTTGTGGAGGCGGCTTGCTGAATCAGACAGACAGTAAGAAGAGTTGTGTCCCCCCCCCACTCACCATCCCGCTTTTTTCTCCGTCTCTAGTTGTCTCTTTCTTTTTTTTCTACCTGTGCAACTATTTCCAGGTTCTCCTGGCTCGTTCTTCCTTTCCCTCCGACGATTTCTTTCTTCACTGATTCATTCATTCGTTCAGCCTCCCTCCATTCGTTATGTTAGTGCTTTCTTTTTGTTTGCCCTCCCTCCACCGCCATCCGATCTCTTCTCCCTCTCTGTGTGAAGTAGACGCACAAACAGCCAGAGAGAAAGAGAAAGAGAAACGGGATCGAAAAACAGCCGGCAAGGTAGAGAGAGGGCTTGAATGCATGCAAGCATGAACAAGGGGAAATAGATATTGAGAAAAGGCAGTCAGCCGACTTCTTTTCCCGCTTCTTTCCTCCGGCGGATGCCGACGGATTTGTAAATTAGTATGCATGAACACACACGGATAGGACCTGAATCTGACAGTCGTTCTCATACAAACAGGCACATCTGGATTCGTTCGATTCGCTTCGTCATTCATTCACTCACACAGTCAGGCATTCATTCAGGCATGCATATAGTTGTTTCTTTATTCAGTCGGTCAGTCAGTCAGTCAGCCTCTCAGTCAGTCGACGCAGAAGCGAGTGGCTGCGAGGTGACGTGCAGACTGACACCACACACACATACACACATACACACACACACACACACACACACACACACAGAGAGAGAGAGAGAGAGAGAGAGAGAGCGGTACTTGAAGAAACAGGCATGGGCCCTAATCTCCTCCCCTCCACGCAACCTCCCCGTCCCGTCCCGTCTAATTCGATCAGATCAATCAGAGATGGAACGAATCAGACCGGGAAATCAAACACCTCTCTCTTTCTCTTTCTTTTTCAGGAGACCTGCTTCCACTCATAGATTCCGTCTCCATTTCTTCTTCCTCTTCCTCTTCTCCCCCGTTCTGCATTTTCATTCCCATTGACTCCTCAAACAAAAGGGAAGGCGGGGAGGCAATGGAGGAGAAGAGAGTCACACCCGAGGTGTCACGTTCCGTCTCCACCATCGCAGTGCAAAACCCATCCGCTAGACTCACGAGACCTTTGTTTGCCTCGGTGTCGGTCGATTTCAACCGACAAGGGGTGAGAGCAGCTGTGGTGGTGGAGACCGAGCTAAGCTGGTCCAACCCGAGCTGGGCCGAGCTAATCTCGCTCCTTGGAAACGTTCTCTCACTCCGCACAGACACCATCCCATTGACTGGGGTGGACGGCTGACAGGCCGAGGGGGCTTTTGAGGACCCGCCGATGCCATTGCAACACGAAACGAGTGCCCTCTTAGACTTTCTGTGTTGCTTCATTCTCAGACTCAACGATTCCTCCTCACCCCCGTCCTCCTTTTCCCCCACGCACTCACCCGTCTCCCCCTCTCCGGTTGCATGAGCATGAAAGAGAACGGGTAGGGTGAGTGCATCTACCAGCGAGGAGCAAAAAGCAGAACAACAATGCCCGCAGTAGCACACAGAGAATTCCAACCGCCTGCCCGAGGAGTCAAAGTCAAACACCACACCCCCACTGAATCCACCGATGGGCGTGGTCCTCGACATTCTCAAACTCTCCAAGTCCAGAGCTTCGAGCGTCGCGTGGAGATTCTCAGTCATCCCCCAGGAGGAGAAAGAGGAGGAGCTATTCTGCTTCTGCTGGTCCTTTCCCTCCCCCACACAGGCTTTGGTATTTCCTGACCTCGGCACATACAGACGGTGCCATTCCATGGTGTAGTTCGGAATCATCGTGAATTTCTTTTCGACTAGCAGCTCGGACCTCCTCCTCTCTTCTGTGTTGTTGAAGTAGACGTGCGCTTGGTATATTCTGCCGTCCTCACCCTTCACTGCATAGCAATGATACAGAAAAACAAACAAAAAGACAAAGACAGACAGCCAGGTGAATTCGCTTTCCTACAACAGACAGAGGAGACCAAAGCATCGAGTTCACTTTCTCTGTCTCTCTTTCATTCCCTTCCCCCGCACGTCCAAAACCACACACATGCGCATACACACACACACACACACACACACACACACACACACATACGCACAAGCAGGAAGGCAGGAAGATGAAATTCCACAACCCCCTCCGAAAGAGGCCCCTAACTTCCTTCGTTCAAATGCGATTCCATTGGCCTCCAGTACCAAGAACCCCACTATGCCTTCACTGATCTTCCTTTCGTCGTTCCTCCCTCCCTCCCTCCCTCCCTCCCTCTTCATATCCGCATGCACAAAGGACAGCATGTAGTCCATCCGAGTGTTCTACAGTCCAGCTGACCCTCGCACAGCTTCCGTGTGTAGTGCGAAGGAACGCGCTCGAACTCGTCAAGGTAGTCGAGAGCCTGGGCGGAAACCTCAAACAGCTCTCCGAACACACGATAGCCATGGCCTGAAGATG
Organism: Chromera velia; assembly: GCA_018398765.1. NCBI lineage: Eukaryota > Chromeraceae > Chromera > Chromera velia. The sequence goes on along the minus strand of JAHBMJ010005749.1, from coordinate 22,816 downwards.
AAAATGAGAAAGCGAAGACAGGGCAGAAGGGAGCCAGGTCTTGAACCACAGGTCTTGACAGGAATGGGACGGCAGACAAATGGATAGACAGAGTCGCGTGGCCTGGGCTCAGAGACGTGAGATTGGTGTCAGTGAAGGGAAGGGTGAGTACAGCAGAGTTCGACGGAGGAAAGGAAAGAAGGGTGAAGAAACGTGGACGAATTGGCGAGAGAAAGAGTGAATGAGAAGAGAAAAGCATGAACACAAACGAGTAGGCGTCTCAGTCTGGCTCCTCGCACAAAAACAGTGACACATCGACATGCCAATTTAGATATACATGGAGAACAGACAGCCCTCAGCCTTCCCCGTGAGAATGTACATCTGCTGCTGATGAGATGGTAGAGGACTTTTCAATCACAAATCAATAAGCAAAGCGCTGGAGGGAGATAGAAAGACCCTTGAGAAGCTGACCAGGAAAGTTCGCGAGGCATGGTCTGTTTCTGTTCTCATGATCACAGTACATAGGGAACTTCTCGAGGGTGTGGCACCTTCTCTTGTACCTGATCCCGTCTCTCTCCATGTTGTAGTGATTCCTGAACCCTCTCTTGAGGGTTCCGTACGAGAACACAAGGTGCGGCGACGAGCTGGAGTCCTCCGACGTCATCCTTCATGCAGACCAGATTGTTCAGCTCGCCACGGTGCTTGGCGAAAAGCCGCTATTGATACCGATGTTGCCACGCCCTCGATGAGAAATCAAAAAGGATCGAAAGAAGACCCTCTGAAATGCTGTATACACGCTGTGCGACTGTCGTGCAGACATTCACACTGTCAGAAGCCCTCGGTCTCTGACAGATCGACTTAATTCTATCTGACGCACTCCGTGCGAATGGCCCGGAAAGCGAAATGTATTCTTGTTGCTCCTGCTTTAAATTTGGAAAGTGCCTCCTCAGCTGAATTGTCTTTCCGGGGCCGAGCTTGGCGTGCGTCAAATCTTCCTGTAAACGTCGGACGCATGCATCCGTGTGGTCTGGGGGGGTGCAATTTTTGTTGAGTGCCCTCTCAGCTTCGCTTTCCGGGCCATACTCTTTCGGAAAATTTAAAGCTTCCTGCCTGCGTGGGCCATGCGTGCACGTGGGCCCGCTGCAATTGGCATATGCCAGGGCCTGCATGAATTTTCATCTGACGCACTCCGTGCGAATGGCCCGGAAAGCGAAATTCACTTTATTTTCAATTGCATATTAATATGTTTCCACGCGTTAATTGCGTGAAGTGCCCTCTCAGCTCTATTTCCCGGACATGCATTTGCGTACGTCAGATTTTCAATCGTAGATTCGCGTCGACATACGCATGCTCCCACCATCTTTTTAGTGTCTCTCTGGTCCTTTGTCAGACTAGTATGCATCTTACCTAGGCATAGGTCCTGTCCGTCTATTATGGCCAATCTGTTGCAAGCGCAAGCCCCTCGGACTAGGCCGCCACACCTATAATAGAGCTTAGCTTATACTACTCCACAATGGACAAAAATTAATACGTTTCAGTCTCTGTGTGTTCGCATGATCAACTTTGCCTCAAGCTTTCTAGACACCGCGGCGTTTATGATCAAACGCCACGGTGCTGCGGAGCGGCACCAAAGATCGAAGTTTGTATCCCGTCCAGTCTAGTTTGGTCTACTGGCTCCCTTCCATCCCGTACGGTCTATTGCAATATATTACTGCTAGGTGAGACAATAAGTTCAGTCAGTCAGTACTTCAGTCCAGTACCTACAGGAGAGAAAGTCTGACAGTCCACCATTCCCACTCCTGGTACTTCTGAATGTTTCTTTCCGATCCAAGTCTCTTTCATTTATTTTTCTGCATGTATGTGAAGAATTACTTTTTGAGCTCAATTGCACGTTTTGCATTTTGCTCTCAGTCGCTCGCATTCGCGCACGGTCACGCACTTCCTGACCGGGTCTGACTTTACTGCGCGCAGCGGCGGGATATTCCAAGATCGGCACCGCAAGGGCCGAACTTCGGACAACCAAGCGCTGCGGAGCGCCCAAACGGCATACCGTAGCGCGTCGCAGTTGTAAAACCTTGAAGACAAGAAGAAACCGTGACATGATTGTTCCAGTCTCTACCTTTTTTGAGGTAAGTTGAACCAAATTGATCAGCAATTGATCAATTAAAATTCACCTTAAAAAAAAAATTTTGGCGCCTGCGGCGCTAAAAAAAAAAACGTTTTTACAGTATATGGGACCATGTCCAAACGGAGGGGGGCGTCGCTGCAGAGGGGCCTGGAAGGAACCACGGCGCAGCCATGGTGCTAAAAATGGGACCTCCCTGAACCTAACTACCACTTAAAAATTCAAGCCGCATTTTTGGATAAGCTTGAAAGTCCACACCGTAGGCACGGATCATTTACGGTGTCTTGAAAACTAAAGCCATATATCTGGATGGTGTCTTGACCGTCTAGGTCACAAGTGTGGACGGTCTCTTAAAAAACGATGCCGCAGATAAAGATCAGCTTGATTATATTTTTTCAAGTGGCACTTAGGTTTAGGAAGGTTAAAAATGGCCACTCTAGAAAGCCTGCTCTGTCTATCTATAGATGAGCGTTGTGGTCTTCCTTTTTCTTTCCCCGACTTCTTCTTCAATGGGTTCCTTAGCCAGTTCAAAAATTTTTTTTCTCCTCAACATTTCTCTATTAAACCTTTTCTTTACATACCATATAAGTGCCCCTCAGCTATGCTTTCCGGGTCATGCGCGCGGCGGCGGGATCTGATGATTCAGGTTTTTGTTATGCATGCCGCGTCCTTATATATGAGGGGCAGATCTAGCCTAGTCTGTCAAAAGGTTCCGGTTCGTTCCGTCTGTTCTGAATCTAGGAGCACTGCTCATTAATCACTTTTACTGCGGTTTATTCATTTTCTTAAGCGATGGTAGAGTAGGATTCGGAGAACAATGAAAAGAGGGGAGTGGCAGGGCAAAAACGTTCTAAAAGTCTGTGGGAGTGAGGGGGTTGAGGAAGGGAGGAGTGAGGAAACGGGGGGCCTAAGTGTCAGATGCAATGGGCCCTGCCCGTGTGAGCATTTGTCTTTTTCTATGGACCTCGCTACTGTGTAAGGTCATGTCTGCTGCCTACTGTCTCTGTCTCCCGTGTTGCAGTGTCGGTTCTTTTTCCCCTCAAATTTCTCTTCACGATCGAAGCTTTGGCCCTCGCTTGCGGCCTGGTCGGTCGCTCGCAAGGGAATGAGCTCTGTCTTGTCTTTTTTATCTCATGTGTTGGGTAGGGGATGCGGGTCGGGGGTGATGGGGAGGAGAAGGGTCTCTGGCGTTTGTATGCTTCCATTTGAATGGATGTCGTTGTCTGATAAATGGATGAAGTTGCTGGAGATAACTAGGGAGGGACCGTGTATGCCCAATAGGGGGGGGAGGTTTGTGAAGGAGTTAAGGAGCAGGCTGGCAATCACGCTGGTTGATAAGTCTCGGGGAGATCTCGCTTTCATGTGCAGACGGTTGTATATTGTTTGCTTACATCGGGCTTTCTTCTCCGATTCTGCATATATTCATCTGTCACCTCGAGACGTGAGGTTGAGGGAGGCGCTGCTGTTTGATGAATCCAGTCGATCTCCAGAGATGAACCTGTTTCTTAAGCAGTTTACGGGTATCTTGGAGGAGGGTCATTCTTTTGGTACAGGTATCTTGTGGCCGAAGAGGAAGTCATGGGGAAAGGGCGGTGAGGTCCCTGCATCTTGGGCCTCCTTGAAGTTCCGTGCGTTGGTCTCTTATGCAAAGCATTCATGGTGGGGTCCTTTTTCTTTTCTGTGTAAGGCCTTGAATGGATTGTTGCATATTTTATCACCGTACGCGGACCTTCCATCAGTTTTTGCTTTTCAGGAGTTGGTCAGTGAATTTAATAGGTCTTTCGGCAGGAGTGCAGACCGGGCGTCAGTCGTTCGACTTTCTCCTCGCTGGCCTGCAGGAAGAGTATCTATCATGGTGGATGATATTAAAGCATATTTCCCTTCTCTCCCTCGGTCTGACTTTCTGTCTTCTTTGTTTGAATTCATTTCGCTTGTGAAGAGTCAGGGGAGAAATCGTTTTGTTATTTTGAGAAAGGAAAGGCCTGTTTGTTTGCGGGTTGCGGGTCCGGCGGGGGGGGAGTCATGGTTATCGCGCTCGAAATGGAGACGTCCGGTTGTTTTCTAGGGTATTCGACTATTTCAATTATGATTAAAATTTTATAGGTAAGATCATACAAAACATATAATAAAAATATAGATTACATAAACATTTCAGGCTAAAGGAACGTAGTTCATCTTAAAAAGCTTAAATCTAGTGAAATTAAGTGTGATTACGGGAAAAAATAATCATATATCCCCCTTTTTATGGTATATCTCTTACAACTGATTACAGATTACGAGATTACGGCATCTTTTGAAAGACCATCAATATTTTTTTTCCTTGCATGCCGTCACCCATCTCCCAGAAAACACAAGGTTTCCCACTATAGGTCATATAAAAGATAATAAAAATTATTAATTCTCTTCTAAGACTTCTGCAGTCTTTTGAGCGCCTATCAGGCGCTATCAAGGATTCAGGCTAGGGATTCAGGGGCAAAGGGAGGGGGGGAGACTGATGGAAGAGGCGTTGAATTGACTACTCGGCCTCTCTCGGGAGGCTGCATAGCAACAGCAGCCGCCGCGAGCCTGATTGTATTACAGCCCAAAATTTGCTTTAATACTGTTGGTCTTGCTGTTGTTTTTTATTGGTTGCACCATGCAAAAGTTGTAGGAAAAGGCTGGGGAAAAAGTCTGTTCATGGAGGAGGATGAGCTGCAAAACGTCGAAGAAGTGTTCAAAAAGCTCCTCATGAAGGACCTTGATGTTATCATCGATGTTGAGATTGAAGTCTAGTGATAACATTATCGCATCATGACGGTTTTCTTTTATTTTTTGAAGGAGGGTCCAGGACGGGGGGCTGTTTACCCCCGTTTACCCTATTTTACTATATATTACGGATTACGAGTTTACGAGCCCTTTCTAGATATCACCTGGAGACAAGACTTTCATCGCAGATTGCAAGCGAACTAGTGAGCATTCTGATGAGATATTGACTTTGTTTGAAATAATTTAATGTAATAAGTCAAAAAAAAATGGTTTTTAGTGTAGGGGTGACATTAAATACTAACATACCCTATGTATAACCCCTAAAATTCATCTAGTAATATTTTAAGTCGATTACCCTAGGGTTGTTTTCTTGTCGTCACATTCGAACCACCTTTCTTCTCTTATATGTCCGCTCGACTTGCTGTCCCAGATTATCTTGGTAGACTTTGCCTCCAATATGATTATTGTGTTGGGGAAGCGGGTTGGGTAGCGGGAAGGCTTCCCTCAAGGGAGCCCCTGTTCTCCTGGAGAGGCTCGTTTTTATGTTGCATGGAAAGAGAGACGAAGGGCTGTGGATGCTGGTATTTCTGGATCGAAGGGTGACAAGTGGTTTGTGGCTCGGTACATGGATGACAGGTCGGTTTTGGCCCGGTCTCGGTCCTCTTCTTTCTTGAATGATGACCCCTTCATGGCATTCTTGCAAAGACAGGACTTCTATCATTCTAGCTGTATGCTGGAGAGACAAGAAGGGTGCACAGTGCTCGGTTTGTCATTGTTCTGCCTGCTAGGTGCACCTGAGATCGTACTTTTTGAGTCTGCTAACCCAAATCCTGGGCCGATGGCTCAATGTGTCTCAGGTATAAGGGATGACACGATTTTTCGCAAGTCATCCTTGTCTTTTGAGAGGAGTAGGTTTGCTCACAGTTCCTCTTACATCATAAGTGGGGGTGGGCGTTGTGGTTTAATTTCAGGGCATGTTACTCGTACCTTAACTCTCGACGAATGCCCCTGCGTCGGTTGTGGTACATTCGCTGATGTGTTTGTTTGCTGAGCTGCTGGTGTGTCAATGGTCTTTTTCTTTCTTGCATAGATCGTTTTTACATGGAGTGGTACGCACTGCTTCTCCTCTCCTAATTCATGAATGGATGCGTGTGCAAGGGTTGTTACGTAGACTCTGTGTTCTTCTGACTTAATTGAATGCATGGTATTCCAACGGGTAGGCATAACTTCTGAACTCTTTGACTGATTTGTTCTAGATGCCCTGCATCACCTGCGGCTTTTCTTTGCACACAAAGCCTACAGCGATAGAGAAAAGACAGTGGCGGAACGGAGGGGGGGGCACGCGTTCTCTAGCGTGGGCGGTTTGTTAATCCTGGGATCGAGTGACTATATGACACTATGATGATGTGCTGTACCAAACGAATATGTTATGCGTGCGGTGTGAGCGAGATGCATGCATTTATCTTTTTTTGGCTCTTTGGATTTTTCTTTTTTTGCGTGCATTTTATCTTTTTCATGCTTGCATGTATCATGTTGATCGATCCATGAAGGAAGGTATGATTGATTAACCCGATGGAGACCGTGTCCTCTCTCAACAAACGGTGTACCGTAGGAGAACTTAAAGCGCTCAGCTGTCTAAAGAGCACATACTTCTCTAGGTTTTTATCATAAAAGTTTGTCCACTTGACAAAGGCTACCCTTTGACGGCGGAAAACAACTTTAAAGAGACCCTCCCCATTAATTTGCCCCTTATTTTCTTAACCTTCTTTTCTTGCTTTCCTCTCATGCGTTTGCATCAGATTCTTGTTTGTATACAAAGAATCAATCACTAAAGGATCGCTTAGTTTGTGCCTTCCAAGTCGAAAGACCTAGAGAATGCTGCGACCTCCCTACCGAGAAGTACCCCCCTGACACTCAAGGCTACTTAAAATTTTGTGCCGCTCAAAAATCTACTCTTGAAAAACCGTGCCGCAGGCACGGCCTATGTCTTGAAAAGCTGTGCCGCAGGCGCGGCTTATATCTTGAAAAGCTGTGCCGCAAGCAGAGCCTATGTCTTGAAAAGCTATGCCGTAAGGAGAGCCTATATCTTGAAAAGTTATACACCGCAAGCAGAGCGTATGTCTTGAAAAACTATGCCGTAAGAAGAGCCTATGTCTTGAAAAGCTATGCCGCATGCAAGGCTTATATTTTAAAAAAAAAAAAAAAAAAAAACTAGTGACACTTTCTCTGGTTTCAGCAGTGATGTATGAATTATAAGTATTCATTCATGCATGCAACATTCAAGCCAACGTATCATTCACTGTCTGAGTCTTTAGGACCGGAATCTGCAAAGTTATCGAGACGACAAACTTTAAGCTCTCGATAGTCCTGACGGGCACCCGTACGGGCAGCCATATGAAGACCCTAAGCCTCGCACCGTTCAAGTTATCTGAGGTATTGCACAGTTGCCGTTTGAGCCTGCACGTCGCAGCCTGATGGGCCTTCAGAAAAACACCGCGCCTGCATGCAGAAAAGTATGCGGGGGCCGTGGTTTCCGGGGCCCCGCGGTGCTCTGTAAAAGCAGTGCGACAGTGGGGCGCATACGCGTATAGTGGAATAAATTTTAGTGGCACGAAATAGCACGAAACGGTGCCTCCGCTCAAAAATCCTAACTTGAAATTAAATGCCGCTGAAAAATCCAATCTTGAAAAATGTTTTCAAGAACAGCTTAGAGTGTCGGGGGGGTGCCGAGAAGGTACTCAGGCTGGAAGGGCCCTCTGGTTCCCCTCCTGCTGTGAATTGAACAGAGAAGATTTGCAGCAACGAAACGCTGAAGCGTGCAGAAAAGAACTTTATAATACTGGTCCATCAGCCTTGTCTGCACTGCCTCGTCTCCCTCTACTTCTCTCACTCTTCCAGTCTCCAACTTCGTCATCTCTTTCAAAAAATGAATTGTCCCTTCTCTTGGTCTCCCATATGTCTCAAACACAAGAGGAACAAACCGAAATCCGATTTCATGACAGATCTCACCGTACCTGTCGTTTTTGACCTTCTTCATCGCCTTTGCTGCCGACCTTGCTGTTTTTGCGAATCTTTGCAGGCGGTTGGTATTAATTGAGATCTGCAGGCGGTTGGCATGGCGGCGGGATCTGCATGCACGCGCGCGGCCCGGCGCGGGTTGGGCCGCGGCCGCGGGTCCGGCCGGCCGCGGGCGCCGGCTTAATTGCGCATGCAGAATCGGTGGTTCGGGGCCGCGCGGCCGGGACCGACCATGCGTCTGTTTCGCGGAGCTTTCCCTTGAAGAAGGCCTGTACAGGTGCTTGACGATCTGAGATCTCCGGCAGAGCAGATACTGAGTGGTTGTTGGACGTCTCACACTGTGATCACCGCGTTTGCTTGTTCTCAGCCTCTCATGTGGCGGCGATACTTTCGAATGACACGTCTGTTGCATGTTTACGTTCATGTTCAGTGTTGGGTCTCATGATCGTTGGTGTGTATGGCGAGTTTGTGCAACTTTTCTTAGCATTGAGTGGAGCGCTGCAGCATGCAGCTGCACCAGGGCGCCAGCTGCAGACTTTCTGCGTATTGGCGACTCATTTTTTCAATCTTTACATTTGCGACCATCTGGGGATGTCGTGGCAAAAGGGGGGGCGTGGAGACGGGGTGGGTTATGGCGTTTCCGTTTGTGAACCGCCCCGTCGGTGGCGTCAGAGCCGTTCCGCGAGTCACTTCTCTTTTCGCTGTGGACAGTGGAGGATCTCAAGCTGCGTCATCCCGGTTGGACAGGACGGAGGGGGGCATGAACGGACACTCCAATGGTAAAGCTCGAGGCAGACGTGTGAATAGGTCAGTCAAGCGTCTCCTGATGGTCTACTACCCCCCCCCAAATGCGAGCACAGAATAAGGGAAGAGTAAAAGAAGATACTGACATACCCTCTGCAGATGCAATACGGTAATGCTGTCCAGATCCTCCTTCAACCATTTGAAGTATGCCGTGTCCTTGTCTCTGCCTTCTCCGATTACAGAGACGCAGTCTCTTCTTTCCCCCTCCACCTCGCTTTGTGTCTGTTGTGAAACTTCTGTCAAGTGTCTTCCCGCCTCCCCGTTTCTGCCGTGTCTCATTCCCCTTTGCCCCCCCTCCTTCGTCTCTGCCCACATTCTCTTGTGAGGTCCCCCACTGTACTTTGCCTCCAAGCAGGCGTCCGCGAGGTTCGGTGTTGGGACCGACCTCCCCGATGGAAAGGGAGAGGGAGAAAAGGGGTTTAGGCTCAGCGCCTCGGCATAGAAAAGAGAGGGATCCATTGCGGGACAAGGGGGAGGAGTGGAAGGGTGCGGAAGACGAGAGGGTTGACCGTCCTCCTCCAGTGAGACTCTCGGAGAAGAGTGGAGGCGGGCATGCTGAAGCTGAGAATGGTGGGGCAAGGGGGAGAAGGGCGAGTGTGGAAGAGAACGAAACGGGGAGGGAAGCATCATCTGCGCAGAGAAAGGAGGACGAGAAACAGGAAGGTACTCCTGATGGCAACGGCAGAAGGTGAGGAGGCTTTTCGTGATGTGTTCGAGAGAACTCTTGCTGATTCCGTTCTGCCTTCATTCATTTTTTCCTTCCTTCCTTGCTTTTTTCCTTCCTGCCTTTCTTTCCTCCTCTCGCCGTGCGTCTGCGCGTTCTTTATTTTATCTTTCAATCCCCCCATGCCGTGGGGTTGCCCCATCTTCCGCCTCTCTGCTCTCTGTTTTGTTGTCTCCTCTCCTCTTCTCTGTTGTCACTTCTGTCGGATCAGCTCTCTCTCCCTCTCTCTTTTGCCTCTGAGCTTCCATCGTTTTCCTCGACCCTTGTTGAGTTCTTCATTCATTCTTTGAGCAGTTATCGGTCGGTACCTTCCCGCTGTGTACATCCATCCATCCGTCCCCCCCCCCCCCCCCCNNNNCACAGGCAAGCACCCAAGGGCGGTCTCGTACCTTTTGAGCGGACCCGAAAAGACGGGAAGGGAAAGTCTTCTCTCGACACGCCGGGAGGGAGAAAGGAACCATTTCGGCAAACGCAAAGAGAAGAACGGTGAGTGAGGGAGGCGGGAAAGAGCGAGGGAGGAGAGGTTTTCCCTTCAGAACGAAGATTCTTTTTTTCTTTCTTTCTTTTTTTCTTTCTTTCTTTCTTTCTTTCTTTCTTTTCTTTCTCTCTCTCTTTCTTTCTTTCTTTCTTTCTTTCTTTCTTTCTTTTCTTTCTTTCTTTCTTTCTTTCTTTCTTTCTTCCTTTCTTCCTTTCTTCCTTCCTTTCTTCCTTCTTTTCTTCCTTCCTTTCTTCCTTCTTTTCTTCCTTCTTTTCTTCCTTCCTCCCTGCCTTGCTTCCTTCCTTCCTTCCTCCCTGCCTTGCTTCCTTCCTCCCTTCCTTGCTTCCTCCCTTCCTTTCTTCTTTCTTTCTTTCTTTCTTTCTTTTCTTTTCTTTCTTTCCTTTCTTTTCTTTCTTTTCTTTCTTTTCTTTCTTTTCTTTCCTTTCTTTCTTTCTTTCTTTCTTTCTTTCTCTCTCTCTCTCTCTCTCTTTCTTTCTTTTCTTTTCTTTTTTGCTTTCTTTCTTTCTTTCTTTCTTTCTCTCTTTCTCTCTCTCTCTCTCTCTCTCTCTCTCTCTCTCTCTTTCTTTCTTTTCTTTTCTTTTCTTTTTTGCTTTCTTTCTTTCTTTCTTTCTTTCTTTCTTTCTTCCTTTCGTTCGTTCGTTCGTTCGTCCGTTCTTCCTTCCTTCCTTCCTTCCTTCCTTTCTTTCTTTCTTTCTTTCTTTCTTCCCTCCTTCCTTTCTTCCGTCCTTCTCTCCCTCCCTCTCCCCCCTTCCCTCTCCCCCCCTCCCTCCCCGCAGTCTCTCATCTATTTGTTCACTGACTGATTCATCCATTCACTCATTCATTCGCTCGCCCATTTATTCAAAGAGAGAAACACGCTCATTCCCTCCTTCTCTCTTTCTCTGTCCGCAGGAGCAGCCGGAAAGAACGTTGGGGAGGACCCAGCTGGTTTCCCTTCGGGGGCTCTGCCGATCGTTCCTCCGACAGAGCCCCCGAGAGACTGAGCCCCCGAGACAAAGCGTACGAGCGCTTTGCGGAGATGATCGAGAAGGGTGCCGCCCCCGATACGATGACGCTTACGGGTTTGATTCGCGTGATGGAGAAGAAAGAGAGAGAGGGGCGTCTCAGAAAGTTATTCGACTGGGGTGCAGCAGACAAGGGGGGGGGCAAGGGTGGGAAAGAAGAGCTGTCTTTGACGTCGACTTCAGCGTCGACGGTGACACTTCAAGAGACCCCCGTCCCTCCCATATCTCTAGAAGACACGGGGGATGTTTCTTCTCCTTCACCCTCCGATCCGCCAGCTCCTTTTTCCAATCGTCGATTGACTTTAGAAATCCAGGAAGTCTCTCAGTCGGGTCGCCCCGGCGCGTTCAAGGAAGCCTTACGTCTGTTTGGAGATTCCGTTAGGGGGGGTTGTGAGCCGAATGTGTCTAGTTACACTGCATTGATTGAAGCACTGTCCTTTGATGCGGGGGGGAGTCAGTGGGAGCTTTCCATGAAAGTGTTAGACGACATGAGACGGCGGAGGGTGACACCGACTAGCAGCATCTTTGGCTCAATGATCGCTTCTCTTGAGAGTATAGCGGGGGAACGAAGGTGGGAGTTGGCTGAGGGGTTGAAGGACGAGATGGAAAAGTTTGGATTAGAGCCTGATGTTGCTGTGTACACTGGGCTCATCAGGGCGATGGTAGGCACGCAGGCCTGGTCGAAATCCGTTGACCTGTTTGAAGAGATGAAAGATGCGGGGGTAGAGCCGGATACGTATGCTTATACTGCGTTGATCAGTGTACTTGGGGGGGCACCAGAGGGACCAAAGTGGGAGGTTGCTGTTGGCTTGTTTGTTGAGATGGGTCGGCTTCGCATTGAGGCGACTCTTGACACGTACAACGCTTTATTCAAAGGGATGAAGAGGGCAGAGGAGGGCAGTCCCTGGGATCTCGCTCTTCATGTTTTTGACATGATGAAGAAACGAGGCGTCGAACCAAATGCCGACACTTACTATGAATTGATTTGTTGCATGGAAAGGGCCCCCGAGCACAGTGAGTGGCAAAGGGGGTACCGATTGTTTGAAGAGATGAAGCAGCGAGGGTTTCAGATTGATCAGCGCGTGTACCTGTCGGTCATTCGGTCATTAGAGAAAGCGAGGGGAGGCAGCCAGTGGCAGTCCGCGCTCTTTTTGTTTTTTGAGATGCAAAAGAAAGGGGTGAAGGCGGATGAACCGATCTTCCATTCCGTAATTTCGTGCCTTGTGGGGGCGCAGGGGGGGGGGAAGTGGGAGGCTGCCCTGCGAGTGTTTGAGATGATGAAGGAGCAAAGGGTTCGCCCGCGAGCTCGAACTTACCGTGAGTTGATTAAAGTGATTGCGATAGATGGAAGTGGTCGAGAGGGAGAGGGAGAAGAGAGCTTGTGGAGTGTCTGTCTGAGGCTTTTTGAGCAGATGAAGGCGACTGGGGAGACCCTGGACATTTCTGTCTATCATTGGGTGATGGAGACGTTAGCGTGGGGGGGAGAGTGGGAGATTGCGTTAGATCTTTTTGATGAGATGAAGCAGAGCGGTTTGCCGTTAGAGACGTCAACTTATAACTCGTTGATTCACCTTCTTGCCAAGGCGAAGGGGGGCAGTCAGTGGCGACTTGCCCTGAAAGTTTTTAATGAGATGCAAGAAGACCGTGTGCAAGTAGATGCACACACGTACAACTGCTTGATCGAGTCGTTGCATAGGGCTCAGGGAGGAAGCAAGTGGGGGTTGGCGTTGAAATTCCTTAATGAGATGAAAGAGAAGGGCTTCGAGACTCTTGAAGTGGAGAAAGATAAGTCTGTTTCCAAGTCTTCTTTGACTTCCAGATCTCGTAGCAGCACTTTAGAGCATCAGACCTCCGGTGGGTGGCAAGCCGCCTATCGTGAGTTTGTGGAGGGGATGAAATCGTCGAAAGAGTCATTCAAGCGTTTTGTGCTTGGTGAGAAGAAGAGAGGGATGGGTACTGGATGTGGATGGAGACAGACTTTGCAGCTTTTTGAGGACATCAAAGCAGCGGGGTTTCGTCCTGATACGCAGACGTTCAACATTCTGATCCAAGCGATGAGGATCGATCCGAGAGGAAGTCAGTGGCAGAGGGCGTTGACTCTTTTTGATGAAATGAAGGCTGCGCGTGTGCAGCCTGACAAAAACACTTATAGTTATTTGATACGGGCGCTGGCTGCAGCGCCTGGCGGAAGTCAGTGGGAGATTGCGGAAAAGGTTTTTGAGCAGATGAAAAAGAACGGGTTGGAACCGAACGCGTTTACGTACAGCATTCTTATCCATGCGATGGCGCTGGCGCCGGGAGGGAGTCAGTGGGAGAGAGCCATTGCGTTGGTTGAGGAAATGGTTGAGAAAGGTGTGAAGCCTGATGCTTACACATTCACCAACCTGATCCATGCCATGGCAAATGTAGCGGGAGGAAGTCAGTGGGAAAAAGCAATAGATTGTTTTCACCAAATGAAGAGATCACGTGTCGATCCCTCTCAATTCACATACTCTGCGTTGATTAGTGCGCTGGACAAAGCAGAGGAGGGAAGCAGGTGGGAGGAGGCGTTGTTGCTGTATGAGGAAATGAGGGCGGGGGGCGTTCGAATGAATTCGAAGGTCTCCAGTATACTGATCAGTGCGTTGGGAAAGGCCAAGGGGGGAAGTCGGTGGGATCTGTCTTTGAAAGTTTTTGAGGAAGCAAAGAAGAATGGGGTGAAAATGGATACCGTCACATACAATGCGTTGATCTCCAATATGGCACGGACCAAGGGGGGAAGTAAGTGGGAGGAGTCGTTACGATTGTTTGAGGAAATGAAACGAGGGGGGGTGAAGCCTGATGCTGAGACATACGTTGCCCTGATTGACAGTATGGCCAAAGCGCCTGGAAAGAGTCAGTGGGTGCGGGCTTTCGAATTGCTTGCGGAAGCAAAAGCAGACGGGATCTCCCCGGACCCTATCACCTACCGGTGCTTGCTGATGGCGCTGCAACAGTCGGAGACGAAGCGAACCCAGTGGTGGCGCGCCCTTGCGGTACTAGAGGAAATGCAGCGGCGCTTCCGTCCGGATGTCGAGTCCCACAACATGGTGTTGAAAGCCATCGGGAAGTCGGAGAAGGGAAGTCAGTGGAGGAGAGCGCTCGAATTGCATGAGAGTTCGAAGGCCTCCGGGATGATGCCTACGGTTCAATCATACAACACAATGTTGTTCATTCTTGCAAGGTCTGCCAATGGCTCTGTGCTTGGCAGTCAGCCAGAAGACGCTCTGAAGCTGCTGAAGGAATTGAAAGAGGTGGGTCTCCGGCCCACGTGTGCAACTTACGCGGCAGTGATTACCTCAATGGCTAGAGCGCCCATGGGCAGCAGATGGGAGTCTGCTTTTGTGCTCTTTGATGAGATGCAAAAGGAGGGGATCACGCCGGATGCTCAACTTTATGCTGCGTTGATCCGTGCGACGGAGAATGTGGACAGGGGAAGGGAAGATTTTGACTGGGGAAGTAAGTGGGAGACTGCTCTTCGGCTTTATGAAGACTCAAAGCGGAGGGGGGTGAAACCTGCCGCGTGTTTGTTCAACGCGATGATTTGGGCGGCAGGGAAGTCGAAAGGGCCGGTACAGTGGGAGAAAGCGGTCGAAATTTTTGAGGAGATAAAGGGGGTAGGGCTCCTGCCCAATCGTATGGCTTGCCGTGCTTTGCTGTTTGCTTTAGCCTCTGGAGGGCAGTGGGAAGCAGCATTGGACCTTTTTGAGGAGATGCTTAGTCGTCGTATAAAAATGGATGGGTTGATTTACAAGTCGGTGTTTAAAGCGCTGGAAAAGGGAGGGGGGGGGAACAGGGTTGCATGGGAGAGGTCGTTGAAATTGTTGGATTTTATGAGAAGCGAACCAGTTAGGATTCCTGTCGAGGTCTACGTTTCTTTGTTGAACTTGTCGGTGCATCCAGATGAAGAGGGGGGGAGTCGGTGGAAGAAGGCATTTGAGTATTTTCGACTTGGAAGAGGAAGTGGTTTGAAGGTGAAGGGGTACAACGTTTTGTTGAATGCATTGGCGAGGGCGAAAGGGGGGAGTCGTGTAAGAGAGGCGATTTCAGTGTTTGACGAGATGAAAGCACGGGGGGTTATCCCGAATGTTCACACCTTCCGTGCGTTGGTACGAGTGATGGCCAACGCACCGAACGGTGATCAGTGGCAGACAGCACTGCGGGTGATGATCGCACGGAAAGTCCCCCCCACTGTCGATGTCTTCGTCTCTTTGATTAGAGCCATGGAGAAGGCACCGAGTGAGATCCAAGCGCAGGTGGTGTTGCGACTACTTGACGGGATGGTAAAGGGGGGGATGGAAGTAGACACTGAAGCCCTCAAAGAGGTGGCGCGGGTTTTGAAAGATGATGCTGTGAGGCGGCAAAAACGTAGAAAGAGGAAAGAAAAAATGTGGGAGGAAAGCAGGAGTGTCCAGCTTCCTTCTCAAAGAGTCCGTTTGCTGTATGGTGCGATTGAAGAGCCCCGCGTTGAAGAGTCACGGCAACCCATCGAGAAAAAGTGGTGATGATCGCATTGTTTGAGTGATTGTTGAATGTGTGTATGCATGTGCATGCGATGCCTCGTTTTTTTGTGTAACGTTTTTTTAGTAGACCCTTGGCGGCATATGTGCATATACCATTGTATATGGTTGGCCAGAGCCTAAGTGGTGGCTCACCGGCTTTAACTAAGGCTTTAACCGCTTCAATTCAAATTCAATTCAATTCAATTCATGCGTATATTCCTAAATGTATTAAGAAGACTAGTGTATATATCGTCGCGCGTCGAACGCTCAAAAATATCGGTATGAAGGGCCAATTTAAGGCAAGAGGCCAATGCTCCGGCCATTAATCCTATCTAATCCTATCCTATTCTGTTCTACAACTAATGTCGTTCGATCGGTTCATTCTTATATTAAAGCTTATTCTAGTTTTTATTAGGGTTTTTAGCCTCTAATACACTGGAACTATAGTGTGTCACAATAAGAATTTCTAGAACCTTTTGTGTTACAATGATTTGTGACATAATAATTATGATTTTAAGAATTTTTGACTGATTCAATAAAATCACACTTATGTGTGAAAAAAATAGTTGTAGACTGCGTGTTCATGCTGTTTGGCGCGGGTTGATACGCGTCGTGGGGTACGTGTTTGGCACCGTGATGTCGTTTGTTTGTAGTGAGTGACTCAGAGTGACTCTGAGTGAGTGG
Source organism: Chromera velia (assembly GCA_018398765.1). Lineage (NCBI taxonomy): Eukaryota > Chromeraceae > Chromera > Chromera velia. The sequence continues at coordinate 6,714 of JAHBMJ010005749.1, read as the reverse complement.
GTGAATGAATGGGTAATTAAGTGAGTGAGTGATTACGTGATTGGGTGAGTGAGTGAGTGAGTGACTCAGAGTGAGTGAGTGAGTGAGTTAAATGAGTGAGTGACAGTGAGTGAGTACTAAAGTGAGTGACTGAGTGAGTGAGTAAGTGAGGTAGGTGAGTGAGTGAGTGAGTGACTAGCCTTTATACTATGAAATTCTAAAAAAAAAATAAAAAAATGAAGGTCTTATTTTTTTTTTTAAAAAATTTTATAAAACTAAAGCTGTTAGTAAAGCACTTCAAACTGTATGTGAATATAGAAGAACAGTTCAAACTTTAACGACTGTGAAGACTTTAAATCACTTTAAAAGTCTAGGATTACTTGAATTTTTCTTTAACAATTTCATCATACTTAAGTTATTCTAACTATTTCATCACACCTATTGTAACACAATTATTTGTGTCACCGGTACTACCTAGGGGGACAAAATTAATGCATAATTTTTTTTAAAAAAACGAAGATTTGAGTTTGTCAGAAAAAAGGGGCGGCGTTAGACCAAGTCGACCAAGTAGACTTAGTGAAGACTTATACTAACTAGTTGGGTCTTACAAGCCTCACATTGGGTCAAAAATTTATAGTTTGAAGTCCTAGAATTTTTTTTTTAATTCCTAGAGCGCTCCTAAACTACCATTTTTTCAATTTTACAGATTTAACATACAAAGCAAAACGACAGAGCTATATATAAATAAAAAGTTATCTTTTAGTCTGATGTTAGATTACTTTTACTAGGGTACCACAAACCTGTGGTGATTGTGTTGAAGATATGCTTTCTGGATATGATATGCATTAATTTTGTTCCCTTAGGTAGTGTGTGGGATAATAATTGTATCACAATTTAAATTGTATCACACTATAGTTTCAGTGTAGCCTCTAGTTTAGCCTGCGACTGTTACTAGCACTAGCAGTGCTGCACTATTAGTTATGTTTAAAAAAAAATGTATGCCTATATATAAGGGGCCATCTCGAAATTCATTTGCGACCCAATGGGTCGTAAGCCCTCGAAAGGGGGTGGAAAGGGTCGTTTGCGACCCGTACAACACTCAAACAAGTTCAAATAACAGTCTAGACCTCTAGCTAGACCTCGGTGTGGACAACAGTTGTATGAGTGTTCAAAAGTTGTTCTGCATAGGAAAAAATGCTTTACGACCATGTAGTTAGATAACTAGATACATGAATTAACTAGTAGGGGGGGAGGGGGGCCTCTGGGTCGGACCCTCCCCCCACCCGAATCGATGCAAATCGATAAATGTGTTCTCTTCTCCTCCTGTCTGTGGTGGGTATGTCTGGGAGGGTGGAGCCATGAGTCGGGCTTTTTCTCCTTCTCTTTCTCCCCCCTCTTCTCTTTCTTCTCAGTTTGTTTAATCGGTTGATACCGTGCGTGTTTCTCTCTCTTCGGATTTTGTGTATATAAATTCTGGACACATGTGCTTTCCCTCTTTCTCTCGGTCTTCTTTCCCCTTTCTTTCTTCCTCTCCTCTTCTCTCTCCACCGACGTTGACTCCTTCCAACTCCTCACCCCACTTTAAAGTTCCTCGATCCCCCTACCCTATTGACTCAAGAGAAAAACACAGTTGAACTCGAGCCTCAGGCGGCTTATATCATCAAGTCATCGGAGGAACTTTTGTTTGCTCAGCCCTCACCATCCTCATTCTCAGCTTCTCTTGCCCCCCCCTCCCGCCCTCCCTACAGCTCTCCCCCAGTCGGTTCCGCAGGGGTCAGAGGGGCCCTTGGCATACCTGAGACCTCCCCACTGGACATTTTGGAGAAGTGCAGGAGAAAGGCTGATCAGAAGGTAGCCAGAAGACATAGGGAGAGGGAGGGGCTAAGAAGAGGGCTTTGGAGGAAGAGAACGAACAACTGCCCCGTTTGTGGAGAAGTTACAAGACGGGGCAGATGCTTGAATTTCTTTTGCTCTGGACAGGAGAAGCGGGCAGGGGAGGAGGAGCCCTTCCCCCTAGCCTTCCCCTTGCCTGGTGAAGGCGGGGGGCAGATCCTTCAGATCATCAATATGAGGGGGGAAAGGATAAAAAGAGAGAACATGAAGTCATGAAGGTAGGGTAGGAACGGACGTTCTGGGTCGAGGCAGTTGCAGTTCCTGCTTTCCTTCGGGCTTCATTCTGGGTAGGGAGACGACAAAGGAGAGACCCCCAACTACCCCCGCCTCCCTCCTTCTCCACCCCTCCAGTTTCCTTCTCCCCATCTACTGCCATCTCTCCCTATCCTTCTAATTCCCTATCTTCCCCTTCCCTTCCTTCCCTCCCTCTGTCTCCTGATTCTGATCCTCTATGATCCTCCCTTTCCCTGTTCTTTGTCTCAGTCAGCATGTAGCAAGGCTTTTGAAGACTTACATGAATCTTTCATGAATAGAAATTGTAAGAAAAAAGAGGGGGGGAGCAGACTGGTGATAAGTGCACTTAACATGGGGCCTTTGGAAAAGAAGTTAGGGGGTGGTTCACTTGAGGGCTGGCTATCGGGTACAGATATTCCAATGAATCAGATACCCGAGACATGTTTGCCTATAGGTAGAGTCTGCACGTCATTCCACTTTGGAGAGAATTTTTCCCATATGGAATGGAAGAAAAGGAAGATGAGGGTTCACTCAAGAGCCACTAAATGGGATGATTGAATGGAGGGGGTGTGTATTCTTGTCCGGAACTCTCTAATCCCAGTACTCCGCCCGACCTGGGAGTTAGTGGGACCAGACTTGGTCAAACTCACGATAAGGGTTCAGGAGAAGAGAGAAGGGGCAGAAAGGAAAGATAGCACACGCACCCGGACTCTGTATATCTTCAGAGCGTACCTCCTACATGCTAATTCGGATCATAGAGATACCAGAGAGAGAGTAAAGAAAGAACGAGAGGAATTGAGGGAAACGTTCTGCGCTGTTCCCCTGTCAGTGACAGATTTGAGACTTGTGATGGGGGATCTCAATACTTATCTGGCAAGTGAGACTCCTAAAGGTGTTATGTGGGAAAGAGACCTAGATACTGAAATTAAAATGGGGCAGAGGGGGGATAGGAATGCTGACGGTCACTCTCTTGATGTACGCGCAAGTCTCTATGCACGAATCTTGATGAGTCTCAGACTAGCCGTTAGATCCTTCATATGGTATACAAGAAGGCCAACTTCCTCCCGCCTGCGTGCCTGCATCTTAAAGATAAAGGGAGGGGGGTTGAGGTTAAACTGACCGGGGTGTGGACATACATGAGTGGAAGGTCTCAGTCTGTAATCGACATCCCCTTGATTAACCCTCTCCTTCTCTGTTATCTTGATTCTTATGTTGTTGAGTCACGTCCAGAGGTTGCAAAGCAACATGCGGCCGTCTCTCCCAGTCTTGACTTCTCTTTCCCACCCTTCTCTTCTTTGCATGAAGGCGTTATCTCTGATTCCACCCTCTCTTGGCTTCTCTCTCATTTAGGTAAGATAGGCAGAAATTCCCCTGTTGGTGATGACGACTTGATGGGGGTGGCTTTCTCTCTGAAATTAAGCCTTCACAGAGAGAGGGAGGCAACTTGAAGACCTGTGGGAGGAAGGTTTGCGGCAAGTATACGAGTGGGGAGATGTTGCCTCCCACTTCTTCGATCCCCCAAAACCCCCCCCCAAGCCCCCACCATCGAATGCAATAACTTTTTTCCTGACAGAGCAGCTGAGACAGATTTCCGACTCCTGGCAGGCATGTTTAGCAAGTGAGAGTTCGGAAAGGGAAGGGGCGGCGGGGGGAAGGAAGGAATTTAAGAAAAGGAAAAAGGATGTAACTCAGCGAGAGTTGACCAGGCCAGACTGGTAGGACAAAGAGTGTACAGCAAAACAAAAAGATATTAGGGTGGCTGAGAAGGAATGGAAGGATCAGAGAGGAATCTGGGGGCCCGATGAAAGAGACTGGGGAGGTCCTACCCAGAGTGCGAAGAGAAGGCTTGAGTCCCTTCGCAGGTCAAGGAAGAGATTGTTTGCCCATAAAGAAGGCGAACACTCGAATTGGCAAACAGAAAGGCTAGCAAAGGAGGCAGCGTCCGACCCCTCGGCGATTTGGCGTTGGAAGAAGGAAAGGGGCAGTGTGAAAGACGGGGCAGACAGACCGACTCCCGAGGCTTTTACCGATTTCTGGGCCTCTGCTTTTGAGGAGGAAGGGCTCCCTCCTCTTCCAGTTGCTTCCCCTACTTCCCTTCTCCCTTCTCCACCTCCTTCTCCGGCCTTCTCTTATGAAAGGATTATTGGTCGCGCAGCAAAATCCAGTGGCAGCCGCAGTGCTGCAAACCTCGAGTGCTGCTGCGTTAAACTTTGCATTGCACGCCTAACAGCAACAACAGCAAGCCAGACAGCTCCCACAGCCGTCTCATGAGGGTGGTATGATTTTTAAGACCCCGGTGCAAGTGAGACCCAAGTTAGGAAACGGAGACGGGGGTGCTGCCCCCGGCTTCGATCATTAGTTTCAGATGGAGACGGGAAGAGTTGGGGGGAAGGGCGTATGGTTGGGAGTCCTCCTTCTCCCTGCAAGCCGACTGGACTCCCATGGCTGAAAAGGAAATTGTTAGGTCTCCTGGAAGAGAGGGAGGCTCTCAGAAAGGAAATGTATGATTTGCGTGTCTGGTTGTCTTCTGTCTCTGTCAATGAATTGTGTTCTCCCCCAGGCACTGCACCTTGCGATGTCTTTCTTGATTCGTTGAAATGGTGTGATATGAAATTCGATCTACGTAGAAAAGGGTACTTAGCCCCTGTCTTTCCCCCTCCCTCTGTCTTTTATGGCAATCGTTTTGATGTTCTGTCGGAGTGCGCAACGGACGAAGGATCTGTGAGCGGCGGCGAGCTTGATGCCCTTACAGGCAAGTCAGACTGTTCTTCTCCTCTATTTAATCCTTCTCCGTCCTTTCATGCCCCTGGTGTTGATTCTCTTTCCTGTTCGCCTTCCCTTTCCAGTCAGGCACCTTCTCTTTCCGGTGAGGGCTTGTCTGTACGTTCTGTCTTTTGTATCTGATATGTTTTTTATTTCGAAGGAGAGGTCGGTGAGGAAGCGTCGCAGGGGGAAAGGGAAAAAGCGTGGGGGAGGCAACCGTAAGTATGACACGTCACAGCAGCTGAGCGAAGCGGGGGAGCCTGCCAGCCCAGAGCCGGAGTGGGAGATCGTATGGGTGCTTCATACTCGCATAAACGGGGAAAGGGGGGAAAGGGAATACCTGGTTGACTGGAGCGGGAATTTCTTTCACACGTGGGAGCTGGCAGCAAACCTGAATCACTGCGAAGAGCTGCGAAGGGAGTTTTGGAAAGAGTGGTGGAAAGAGAAAGAGAAAGAGATGGCAGCCGTGGCTAGAGTGAGGGATGCTTCGGTCCGTTTTTTGTTGTTGAATGTGAATGGGGTAAGAAGTAAAGAAGACAACGGTTCCCTTTCCCGTTGGCTGGCCGAGAAAGATTCCGACCTAGCCATCTTTACAGAAGCAATGGATATAACGAGGGACATCTCTTGTGGGGGGTGGAAAGGCAAAAACTTCAGCCACCGTGAGTGGTACCGGCAGTAACTAGGTACACGCAGAGCAGCCCATGATAGGGACGGCAGGAGTGGAGGTGTTTGTATGCTTGTAAAAAAAGAACGGTGGAGCGAGCTAAAACCCGAAATTTCCCTTGTGGGCCCAAGTCTAGTTGAACTGAAGATTACAGTGGGTGGGCGCAGGGTGCATGTATTCGGTCTTTACCTTCTCGGGTCCTGGTCCGATCACAGGGACAGTAGGGTCCCTGACCTCTTGAAGGATGTATTTGGAGGGGTCCCTCTTGAGGCAGACAGGGTGGTGATGGGGGATTTCAATGCGCACTCAGGCAGCCTTGTCCCCAAAAATCTTTTGTGGTCCCGTACAGATCTTCTCCTCATGCCGAGGGATTCTGGGGGGGTTGATGGGAGGGGAGAAAATGATGAGGGCTCGGAGGAGCCTGACAGACCCTCGTTCGTCCACACGTCTCAGTGCAGTAAAGACATTGACCGCAGTGGGAGGGACTTTATTCAAATTTGTAGTGATACGAATCTTATTCCTTTGAACGGACTGATAGGAGAAGCAGGGGGAGAGTCCTTTATTTTTTCTGGTGAGTGTACCCACTATTCCAGACAGAGCAGCATGTCTACGCCCACTTCCCTCACTAATTACGTACTTACTGATCCATCTACCATACAGAGCGTTTTTAATTGGGAGGTCAACTTTGATGGTATTGCCTCCCCCAACCATGCAACCGTTTCCTTTTTCTTCTCCCCTCCCTCGGCCGAACCCAAATCTGAAGATGCTCTCCCACCCCACCAAAACCTCTCTAATTGTCCTCCCCTTTTCTGTTTAAACCACACAGCCCCGGTCTCTGATGAAGAAATCGCGTCGCTTGCAGCAGCAGTGAGATCGTTTGCTAAGGATTGATGGCCTGGCTTATGGGCCTATCATGAGCAGATTGAACCATTCGAGGAGCCATCTGCTCTTCCGCCTCCCCCAGTGTTTCTGCATCCCCAACTAGGGCTGACTTCGGAGGGTGATGACGATCGTGCGTATCTGCATAGGTTAGTTAAGGAATGGTCGCGTGTGCTGGTAGGGCCGATCAAGCAGACAGGGGATAAGGGGCCTGGCCCAGAAGGTAGATGATCAAAGAGAGAGGCATAGTTATGACATAATGAGACCTACCGGACTTTAACATCATTTCGGACTTTGAAATA
>JAHBMJ010005748.1:54483-66902 GCA_018398765.1 Chromera velia | reverse complement strand
CCTGATGCAGTGGTAGATGAATAGAATTCATTGAATGTCGGTCAGCAGCCGAAACACTTCCTAGAACACTTTTCATGATCGAGCGTCTATAAAAAAACGTTTGAAGCGCTGTAAGCTTGCACATAGCCGAATATTTAGCCTATAATAATAATAGGCTAATATCTAGCCTAATACAGCCTATACAAGAAAGCCCGGGAAATATTTTATGGTTTCAATTGGTTTGGTGCTGCTACTTAAACTAAATTATAGCGTACATCATAGCTCTCGATAGCTCTAACTGACTCTAGAACTGACTTTAATAATATATAACAAAATTTTTTAAAAAAATTTTATAGTTAACAGTATAGAATTTTGAACTAGTAAGCCTTTTGCTAGGCTTTTTGACATCTGCTACAGTGACTTCATTATATAAAGCTATAGTCATACACTAGTTATACTAAAAAATACTATGTTTGATACCCAAATCTATAGAATTCTGAATTTAAGTTGAACATTTTAATTAATTCTTTTTTATTTTTTACAAAATCACGTATAACTTCTAGCGTAACTTATTATAAAAGGCTCAACCTATAAGGTTCAGCGCTAGACTATGCCGCTAGTACTAATTGATCAAACTTAGTTTAATTTACTGTGGCTCAGTCGGAGTCAGTCCTAGATTCGGACCTAGAGTCAGTTTTGGGCTATTTTGGGCTCAGTCATCCTGAATCATTCATTCATTCACCCACTTACTCACTCACTCACTCATTCATTCAGTAACATTCACTAGAACATTCATTTATTCATCGATTCTTTTGATAATTTTGATTGATTGATTGATTGATTGATTGATTGATTGATATGTTCCGCCCTAGGGCCTTCCCGCTATGTCTATCTGTCGCCAGAGCTAGCAGGGCGGGGCGTTCCCCAGCCTAAGCTGAGGTATCAGACCCCGCCCTCGGGGCCCGCCAGAGTCTGTTGCCCTGGCCGCTGCTGCATGATTGTTCGTTGTTCGAGCCACGGCTCTGGATCCGCGTTGGCTTTCCGGCCTGAAAATCGATCTGAAACGGCATGTGATTTGGGCTTCCTCGCTCTTTTTGTTTGCTTTATCAATCTTCTTCTGCGGCTCCCTCCTTCCCCACCCTAATGCTCCTTCGGTCGTCTCTAAGTTATCAATTGTCTCCTCATATTCTTTTGTTAGTCTCTCGATCGCCCGCTGCCTTCCGGTGATTCCTGCATGTCTGGCCGCCAGAGCGTCTCCCTCTATGTGTCCGTACCGTCCTGGACACTCCTCAAACACCCTCCATCTGAATGACGCCCATCCCAAAAACTCATCCACTCCGGCATAACATTCATTCAACAGAAAACAGAAAAGCGTCGAGTTGTCCCTTTTTCTTTCTTCTCTGTTAAGCCCTTCTCTTTTTGTGACTGCCTTTCTGGCTCTTTCTTCCATCTTGCTGTCCCATTTCCCTTCTATCTTTCTGAAGGATAAAAAAGTTCAAGAATCTTTTGAGAAAGTGATTTTGCTTTGTGTATGTACTTCAAGTACAGACACGTGCGTAAAGCTTCAGAGCGCTTCAGAGGTAAAGCGTGCAGCGACCAGTGCATTAGCAGGCACTTTGGAACCAGACCCTTGTTGTTTGAGAAGACAGACCACAACTATCAAGAAAGCGAACCTTGACTCGCGCTATCTGTGCTTGGAGTGGGCGGACGACGAGTGTGGGTCATCACACTTCGAAACCAAACCCATGGTAGGCCATCGGAGGTGGCCGAGAAAACCTTCCAGGTGCAGGAAAGGCCAGAGTTGCATACAGCCGGACCGGGTCCCAATGGGGAGACGTAGGCCCTGGTATGCTGCGCCACTCGAGAGGACGTTGTACGGACCGTGAGATTGTCAAGCTTCGCCACAGCAATGTGGTTGCTTCTCAATTCGAGATGGTCAAGAACCGTAGAGCTCGTGGCTCTCATCTTCCCTCTAATTTGTGTGCTCGGCTGTCTGATGGTTCGCGTGGCTGTTTCTTCTCTCAATATCCTACGTCTGAGCCTACCGATCCTGCTGTGCATGCTGCTGTCAACTTTCTGACTTTTTCCGACTGTTCGACTTCAGCTTTCACTGCGACTACACACAAGCCTGTCCGTCTCTCTTCTCTGAATTCTAGTGAGCGTGAAGGTGTTCGTGAAGCAGACGCAAAGGAAGACAAAGATGGGCAAGACAGACAGGTGTATGAGCGTGTCCCTCTCACTGCTGTACCTCCCAATTTTCAGCGTGTTCCCCTGCAGCGAGTCCATACAGAGAAGCTGCGAGATGATGGTACTCGCATCTTCAAAACTCGCACAGTCATTTGAGGAGACCTTGTCAACCACATCGGTTTGGACGTCACCACTCACCTCTGTCCTCCCGATGCCATGCGCTTTGTTCTCCAGCTTGCTCTCAATCTTTGCAAGCAGTGCAGTGTCAGCTTCTCTCTCAAGAAGGCGGATGTCGTCCAGGCGTACCTCCAGGCTCTACTTCCGAGCTCCCATACTCCTGCATACGTGCTGCCTCCTCCTGATCACCCAAATCGTGGCCATCACCTTTGGAAGCTCTTGAAGGCTGTGTACGGTCTCCCCGATGCCGACAAGGTTTTTGAGGACTTTCTTAGCTCTAAACTTCGCGAGCTTGGATGGTCTACTACACTCTTTCCTGGTGTCTGGTTTCTTCGAGGCGCTGATGAAGAGATTCGTGGGATCCTCTGCACGTACGTTGACAACCTGCTTTTGATTGACATCGGTGAAGACGCTGCTGATCTCTCAGGTCCCCTCCGAGATCATGTTGTGTGTGGTGACGACACTGACGCCACTTCTGGTTGCTTTGTCGGAGTTCAGTTCAATGTGACTGCTGACGGCATCCTGATCTACCAGCACGACTATATCTCATCCTTTTCCCTGCCTCCGGAATTTTCCTCTAGTGAGTCCTGTCCTGCCGACAAGCCTCTGCCTGTTGGCGCGACTCATGAAGAGGACATTTCCCCACCTCTCGATACAGCCGGTGCGAGAGTCTATCGAGAACTTCTGGGCCAGGTGGGATACGTTGCCTACTGTACCCGCCCTAATATCTCGTTGGCTCATAGCTATCTCTCTCGCTTCATGGCTGCCCCGACGGAGAGAGCTTTCCGCCTTCTCCTTCAGACGATCCGGTACCTTCGATCGACTCCCTCTTTGGGCATCCCTATCCGTCCCTCTCTCAACCCCGACGAGCTCATTGCGGTTGTCCACGCAGATGCCTCGTTTGGTACCCCTGACTCTCCCCACCCTCAGACTGGCTGGTTGCTCTTTCTCCAAGGGTCTCCTCTTCTCTATAAGAGTCGCCGACAGTCTCGTGTGGCGAGATCTATGACCCATGCAGAAGTTCTCGCTCTTGAGGACGCTGTCGATACCTCTCTTCATTTCGCGGCTTGTCTGATTCCCTTCTACAAGTCTGTGAAGATTGGCATTGGTTGCGATGCCGCCAACGTTCTGCACCTTCTCCAGTCTGGTGGTGCCTCCTCTGCTGAGAGAGCGCTCCTTCCTCTAGTCCGTCGTCTGGGAGACCGCGCCTGCATGGTTCCCCTCTTAGCGGTGACAGACCTCACCGAACAGCACAAAGTGGGTGTCTTCAAGATCCCTACGGACGTGAATGTCTCCGACATCCTGACCAAAGCCCGTGACATTAGATTACTTTTTCGGCTCCTCTCTTTGTCCGCGGATGCTTCTGAGCTCTTTAGATTGGCTGAATGTTCTCGCCTACCCCCTCTTTCTCTCACTCCTTAATTTTTCTTTGCCTCTGCGCTACTGCTATAAAGAAAAGAACCCCCGTAAAGCTTCAGAGCGCTTCAGAGGTAAAGCGTGCAGCGTAAGAGAACTGTGTGCGTCATTATTTCAGTACCCCGCCTGTGCACGCGGATTTTCGCTTTATGAAGCATGCAATGAGTCATTTTCCGGGGCCATCAATCTGCCCGTCGATTGATCACCGCGGTCCATTCGATATGATCTCTTCGCTGTCCAAGCAACTAAAGCATAGTTTGCTTTGGACACTATCGATTCTAAGAATTCGAGTGGATCCGATTGCATGGTTTGAAGTGGATAGAAAGTCTGCTCTTTGTCTTTGCATCTAGACTTCATCTTGATTGATCGATCGATTTCTCGGATGCTTCGAAGATCTTCGTGTTCTTGTGGGTATCTGCCGGATTGACATTCTTCATTTCTATTCATAAGTCCAACTATGTTCAGTTGACTTCTCTCTTTCTTCTTTGAATAAGTTTAGGTGCTTCATCTAGATCATCCTAAACTTATTGCACGTGTGTATACTCGGAGGACATACTTAATGATTCGGCTACGTGTGTGTACTTGGAATATATACTCAGTTATTTGGCTAATCGGCTTCAGTGTGTTGGCTCAGTCTGATCTCATCTGACACTAGTTCCAGTATGCTGGTTTCCGTCTCTTCATCCCTGACCAAGTCTCATGTATGCGACTGCAAGCATGACGTATCTATTGTCCCTCTGCATACCTGCTGTCTATACCAATACTTTCATTGTATCAATTATTTGTTGTATCATCTCTCCTCTTACCACTTTCATTCCTTTTTATTACTTCTAGTAGGTCATTCTAATTACTAAGATAATTAGTACTCATTTTATCTAAGAGATTTTATATTCTTTTCTTTCTTCATCACTCTAGATTAGAATTAAACAATCTCCCACTGGCAATTACTATAGTACTGCTTTAATATAAGTTTAACATAACGGTTTTGACTGTGATCGTACTAGCCATATAAAGTGAGTCATATAGATCGAACCTAATCGAACCTCAAATCTTGTTATATATCAAAATGTATTTCATCGATCATTATATTTTTTAAAATTTTAGGTAGCACTAGACTAGGCTGAGTTGTATAACTCAGTATGAGTACCATATATTAAGTAGAAGAATTACAGCATTACACGTCCATACAAGACTAAATTGTGTTTGGGCTGGGCGTCGGCTTTATAAAGAAAAAAAAAAAGAAAAAAAATAAGCGATCAGAGAAGATTATTTTTTTTTTTCTTTTTTATTTTTTAACCCTCCATATAACACCTAACAACAGTTGTGCAACACATGAACAACAACTGTGCAACACTTGAACAACAGTTGTTTGACTAAAAAAGAAAAAAAGAAAGAAAAAAAAAGCAAAGGGTTTGAGAGGATCTTTTTTTTTTTTTTTAGCCAACGCTTAGTGTTCGGGAACGGAGCTATAGACCTGCGAGTTGTTTGGCATCTCATAAATCTAATACTACATAATATACTCCACTAGATCCCTAGCTGAAATCCTATAAAATTTGGCAAAATCATAGTAAAAATCCCATAAATTCTTACTTATATACCTGCAGGGTAGGTTACTAAGCCTGCAGAGGCAACAGGCTCTCCGAGCTAGAAGCAAAAAAAACTAGAAAAGAAAGGTAGAGAGTAGAATTCATTGAGGAATTCTCAGAAGAATTAATGGATTGGAATTAATGGATTCTGGGAGGAATTAATTGAAACGAGGGATTGGAGTAAGCATATAGATAGCGATATAGAGTAGGATACAGAGTCATATTACAGATCTAGATCTAACAATCAAAGTGATTCAAACAAGGCAGACGTAAATTATAACTTTGTTTTAAATTTATTACAATAGTGCGTCGTGCTAGGCGTCCTGAAAATAATGATTAATCGAACACATGAGTAAAGGAAGGTTACGAAAGTTATCAATGCATTCTGTAGTCAGATCGACAATCTATTATTATTATAGTCGACAATAAACAGTATAGTCTAGCCCTTCAGTAACAACATATATTAGTAAAGTAGCTTCAAGTCGGGTCACTTTGTTGATTAGCATGCATTGTTCACCACTTTTACGTTTCTTAACAAGTTCTTATTCTTAAGTTTCTATGAGCTCTTCCACTGTTTAGACAAACGTCTCCATCCTTTTTGTCTCAACTCCTATGTTTTTCACCCCCTCTTTCTTTTCTTGTTCAAGCAGTTTGCTCTTTCGCCGTTTATGTGGATTCCTTATCATCTTCATCGTGTTGTTCGACCACAGGGTTTTTTCATTCGTGGTTTGTCTTTGCCATGAAATTTGGTGAGGTGGGAGAAAAATAAGACAAACCTATTGAAGCGAGAGAAAAATGGAAAGAGAGGTAAGTAGACTTCCCTTTTCACCCTTGTTGTTGTCTCTGCGTGCTTTCAAGGACCTCGGTGCTGCGTTCTCTCTCACTGGTGTGGCGGGTGGAAACACTTGGGCTTGTTGAAAATTTCTTCTTGCTTCCGCTCCCGAGTTTCTCAGGTCCGGTCTCTGTGTTTCCCTGCTTCTTTCTCTCTTTATGGTCGCAGAGGCAGAAAGGTGAATAAGCGACTGCATCCTTTTTCGCTCTTTTTGAGTTTCTTCCTGCATTCGTGCCTTGTTCTGTTCTTATGCAGACTCAGAAAGTGAGTCAAACAAGTGGGGGGACACAATGGACTCCAAGAGTCCCGGGCCTCCTCTCTGTTCTTCTGCATTCCCGCTTTGACTGTTCGAAGGCTCAAGTCGCTCCTCTGCCTCCTCTCTGTCCGTAGGACTGGAGGGGGCAAGGGGGGCTCCGCTGTTTTGCGCAAATGACTGGATGAGTTGGGCCTCTTCTTCCGATGGCAAAACAGAAACAGGGGGAGGAGAGTGTGCTGAAGTACTGTCTCTTTCTCTCTTGCTGATAATCTTCTGATGCATCTTCAAATCCTTCATCTGTTGTTGAGCACTGCTGAGTGTTTGGACTAACGCCTGGTGTTGCTGCCGCGTTCTCTCTCTGTCCTCCTGAGTCTCCGCTGGTTGATTATCTCTTCCCTCGCCTTCACTTGTCTGTGAGCTGATCTGGGTAGAGGAAGACGAAAGCCCGTTCTCTGCAGCCTCCTCCGGACCTTGCTGGTTGTCTTGAGGGGAAGAAGAAGAAATGGACGGCTCTTCCTGGACAAAACCTGAGACCGAGCCCCCGCCGACCTTTTCCGGATAACTGAACGCAGGCAGCACATATTCACATCACCATGCATGTATGGGTCTGCAAAACGACCCATCCACTCACCTGCCCAACCGCCCTCTCATCCATCCAACCATCCCATGCTCTGGATTGTCTTTCATGGTGTCAGCAGTGTCGGTACAGAGACAAAGAAAAACGGATAAGGTCGTTGAGGTGAGAGACGAAGAAAAAGGTATGTGGAAAGCCGGGCAGAAGCCAAGAAAGAAATACAGAAAGCATCCCCCCCCTCTCTGCCTGTTCGCTGCCGTTTGGCTGACCTGAAGGTGTAGTCAGAGAACTCCCTGGGCACTTTGCCAGCCCGAGGGCCCCGGCTGACTGGATCGAATTCCGCTGTAGGGGTCCTGAACAGGGTCTTCCGGGCCTCCATCCACGCACGGAACTGTTCCTCGCTTTGGGCACACCTGAGGAGAGGAAACACCAAGGGGCAGCCAGCCTTGCACAAATCTCAATTAACGTTTTGTCTACCCCCTGTGCATCAAAGAAAGACACACGCAATTGAATGGGTAAGAGGAAAGATACTGAATGAAAAGACAGCGCGTGCCGATACTGATGCAATGTGCGTTGACATATTGAGAGAGTCTTCAGTGGGAGCAAGAACAAGAGTGCACAGCGCGAGGGCACTCGAAATTGTCCGTGTGGTGAATTAAGTGGAGAATCTACAGAAAGAAACAAAGGGAAAGGCCTACAGACGTGGCATCGCTTCCGCAGACGAGGCCTGAGAGTCTGTCGGCGTCTCTCTTCAACGAGGCGATGTCAGAAGGATTGGGAACCCCCTCTTCTTCTCCGTACAGACCAAAGTGCTCTCTGCACACACACACACACACACACACACACACACACAGAGAGAGAGAGAGAGGGGAAGAGTAAGAGAGACTACCCTCATGCTGGCTGGATTTGTCTCGCCAACACGACTCAGCAAACAACTTGCTCTGCTGAACGTTTTCCTGTTACAGAGACGGCCTCCGCCTCTCTCTCTCTCTCTCTCTCTCTCTCTCTCCAAACCCTTAAGTACGAAGTCGACGGATCTGCTTGCTTTATTTCAATTCCTCTCCTATTCCCTTTTCTTTGCTCTCCTCTCAACTCTACCACTGACAGGCAGTCAGTCAGTCGGCCGCAGTCAGTCAGTCAGTCAGTCAGTCAGACAGACAGACAGACAGAGAGACAGTCAGACAGACAGACAGAGAGACAGACAGACAGAAAGACAGAGAGACAGACCGAATCAGGGGATCCTCGAGAATTGACACTTTGTATTCCTGCAGACAATAACTTCGACTAGGTAAGCAGACGGCGGGAGGATTCGGAGACAAGAAAAGGAAGGGAAAAGCGGAAGTCGGAGAATTTGAAGCGAATGCGCGACACAGGACACTGTCAAAGGGGGAAAGGGAGAGCTCCAAATACGAAAAAGAAGTCGCAAACTAGGTATAGAGGGGTGGAGGGAAGTCACACGGCAACAAGAGAGGAGGAGAAGGAGGAGGAAGATGAGAGGGGGACCCTTACCGCGTTGCTCATTTACATACCACCCCCGTGGATCCCTTGATGAACAGTGAGAGAGTGGCTGACCAAGTCTGTCACGAAGAACTGATCCATCAATCGCTCCATCATCTTATGGGCAGACGCCTGCTTGGACAGGCAGGCAGGCACAAAAGGAAGGAAGGAAGGAAGCAATCCATCGTCCATCCATCCATCCATCCATCCATGCATCCATTCATCAATCAATCAATCAATGAGTCAATCAATGAGTCAATCAATCAATCAATCAATCAATACGTGAACCAATCCGGTAACCCAGTAAACAGGCCTTCAAGAGATGAATGCGAAAATCTTGCCATTTGACGGCTTGGTACGGTCAAGAAACAAAAAAGACGTCAAAAGGAGTCCAATGCTTCACTGGCTGAAAAGCACGCACGCACATACACACACACACACGCACACACACGCACACACACACACAGAGAGAGAGAAAGAGGGAGAGACCGACCTTTCTGGCCAGCCAGAAAGCAAGGTGATTTTCCATCAGCTGCAATGAGACAGAACGCCCAAATGTCAGACACACAAAGCTCTTTCAGAAAAGTATCGGATCACTCTGGAGCTTTTCTCGCAAGTTTCAATTCCCAAATGAGCCACCAAAGCCCAGTCCTCTTGCAATGTGTAGCCACATTCTTGCTCGACAGAAAGGAACAACCGATTGTTCTCACATATGAGCCACTTCTCATTGAAGTTCAGTATATGAGAAAAAGGATCAAAATCCTTACTCACGCACTCACTCACTCACTCACTCACTCACTCACTCACTCACTCACATGTTTGACTTCGTTGTAGGCGCCCTTTAGGCCTGTCAGGTCGATCTCCGTAGTCTGGCAGTCGTGCTGCAAACAAATAAATAGAGAGAGAGAGAGAGAGAGAGAGAGAGAGAGGCACACAAGCAGAATCTAACGAGGGTGGAAACCTTTCGGGTCATCTTTGGATACTTCACACACACACCTAGACACCTACACACACACAAATCTACACACACACACACACACACACACACACACACACACACACACACCTACCTACACAACTACAGACACACACACACCTACACACACACACACTCACACACACACACAGAGGTGGGGGGAGAGATACACAGACAGACGTAGACGAGAGAGAAAGAAAGAGAGACAGGGGAAGACTACCGACAAGGTGGACACAAAGATGCATGCAGCATGAATGAAAAGCAAAGAGTAGAAGAAACAGAAGCAAAAACCAAGGAAACAATCATAACTCAACTAACGCAGTCAACGAAGGAAGGAAGCAAGGAGGAAGGAAGGAATCACCTGAATCCCAGAGATTAGATCGTCCCTTGCCTTGCCGACAGCAGACCCGCACTTGGACTTTTCTCGTTTGTCCGTCACCTTCACGTCCGCCCCTTTGAGAGCCACAGCGATATTTGTCTTCAGAGCCTGCGTTTGTGCAGACAGACAGACAGACAGACAGACAAACGGGCAGACAGGCAGACAGACAGACAGACAGACAGACAGACAGACACAGAGACAGATATACAGACAGGCAGAAAGCAGGGAGGGACACAGAGACAGACACCTTCTGGGTCAGAGGCGAACAGAATGGCCGGGGCAGGAAGCCAGAGAGAGGAGCAGACAGGTGGCGGAGTATCCGGAAACTTCGAACGCATAGAGTATCTCACAACACATGCAGAGAACCGAATCGACAGATGATCAGCAGACAGACAGACAGACAGACAGACAGAGGGAAAACTCCACCATGCAGCCTTGCAACCTCCGCATTCCCTCCCTCCCGTTCACCTTACCTCGTGAGTGTCGAACATCGATGCCCCCTTCCCTGCGACCGCCGCCAACTTTTCGCCGCCTCCCGATGCACCAAGACCGGTCAACTCTTCGACCTCCCGCATCTGCGTTCGTACGTACATGCAGGGGCTCTCTGAATCAGACAGAGTAGATGAGGAAGAACGAATTCACAAACGCCCCTTCCCCACGCAGATCTCTGACTGAGATGGTGTGCAATTTGCCTTCCTTCCTTTCATCATGCATGAAGCCGTCCGTCCAACGAAATCGCACGCGCAGAGGAAAATCTCTGAGCAACGCAACACAGCTTACTTCAGCACACGGACATAGGGACAGGCAGGGAGGTGGACAAACAGACAGAAAGACGGACAGACACGCAAAGAGACACCAGGGCAGAGAGAGGAAACAAAGAAGCAAACAAAGAAATAAATAAAGAAAACAAAAATGAATAAATGAATAAAGAAAGAGAGAGAGAGAAAGAGAGAGAGGAGCCGAAAGAATTCAAAAGAGAGAGAACGCTCGTCTGACGATCTTCCGTCTTGCGTTCGGGTGAGATCCGAAGGAGAGACAAACAGGTAGATTGACTGCCTGCCTGCCTGCCTGCCTGCCTGCCTGACTGACTGACTGACTGACTGACTGACTGACCAGCGCTCCCTCCTGCAAAGGCGACAGAGACAGACAAAGCAACCAACGGCCCGTGGATGAATGTTCATACAATCAAGGATGCATCCATAGAGTGCATCCCCCTAAATTCAGACACTTTAAAAGTCGAGGAAACAAGGATAACAATGCATACCCACTCTACTTGATGTCTGTATACACCTTCCCTCCATATCAACCACACACACACACACACAGAGCTTTCACGTGCACGAATGCATATCTACGCACTGAGACAGAGGGGAAGGGACGACGGAGGGCTCGTGACAGTGATGTTCCTATCTCCTTCTATCTCAACTCTCTTTGCTTCTTGCACCTGCCCCCCTATACGCCCCTCACCGCAAACACGCTCCGCACAGATGCCACAAAACAGAAGAGGACAGCCAAAACAACAATATGCATATATAAATAATGAAAGTACCGCATGCTCGCTCTCTGACTTGCTGCTCTCTTACTTACTTACTCACTCGCAGCCTGTCTGCACGTCTGCCTCCCTACCTGACTAACTGACTGACCCCCTTGTCGAGATCGTGGTCAGCCAGACCCTTGTTGCTCTGCAGGAAAAGAAAACCGAAAGAAAGAGAGAAAGAGAGGCAGGCAGGCAGACAGACAGACACGGTCGATAAGGACGGGAAGGAACAGAAATGGTCCCGGCATTTTCCTCCTTTTTTTCTTCCGAGTGTCTTTGGTGGACAGTGAGCCGACAAGTGCACAAATACAGCGAGAGCAGGACAGACAGACGACAGACAGACAGGCAGGCAGACAGACAGACAGACAGACAGACAAATCGATAGATGTATATGTGCGTGCATTTACTGATAGATACAGAGAAAGCGAACGCAAGCAAACGCACCAACCCAGACGGCCTCGTTTGTTCCCAGTCCCGCCTGATGTGCGAGTCGTCTCTCAGTCTCCTGTTCTTCTGTATGGTCCATTCTGCATTGGATACAGAAGTAAGCCTTGCACGCAGACACGCACACACGCACAAATGAACCCTCTCACCCCCGGTGCCACCCACTCCAACAGAGAGGAAGCAGACAAGAAGAACATGAATAAGAGTGGAAAGAAAAACGAAACAGAAGTCTTGCGAAACACACGCGGCGATGCCAGTAGGGATGCAACCAAAATGGAAAGCCGTCTAATAGAACAGAAGAAATGCAAACACGCAGCAACCAACCGAATCTCTGAGAAGCTTCCTGCACTTTCTCTTTTTGCGTCTGTGACGTTGGAGAAGGCAGGCGGCATTGCGGTTGGTTTCATCGGCTCTCTTTCTTGTTCTCTCTCTGTTTCTTCGTTCTCAGGAGCAAGGGTAGGCGAAGGAGAGGGTTGCGTATCCTCTTCCTGTTGCTCTTTGTTGGCTCTGTGAAGGAGGGGGAGTGGATCGTCGGAGGGCTCTGCCACTTCCTTCTGCGCAAAGAGAGAGAGAGGGGGG
>JAHBMJ010005748.1:8302-54468 GCA_018398765.1 Chromera velia | reverse complement strand
GGGGGGGGGGGTGGGGAAGCTTGAGAGTGTGTGTGGCGAAGATGTCAGGATCCATTCTGCTCCCAATGCATAGACATGCATGGTGACTGGGTGAATGCACTTTTCCTCAGTGGACAAAATGCCCATGGCAGCCATTAGCAAGCGGCAAAGCACACAAGGCGAGTAGGGAACCAGGCGTACATACAGCGAGGCATGCAAGCATGCATGTGGGCATGCAGAGAGGCCAACGAGTTTTGTGGAGGAAGAAGAAGAAGAAGAAGAAGAAGAAGGAGAGGAAGAAGAAGAGGAAGAAGAAGAAGAAGAAGAAGAGGAAGAGGAAGAGGAAGAGGAAGAAGAAGAAGAAGAGGAAGAAGGAAGAGGAAGAGGAAGAGGAAGAGGAAGAGGAAGAAGAAGAAGAAGAAGAAGAAGAAGAAGAAGGAAGAAGGAAGAAGGAAGAAGGAAGAAGGAAGAAGGAAGAAAAGAAGAAGAAGAAGAAGAAGGAAGAAGACGGGTGCATGCACAAAGGGAATGACAGAAAGGCACTCACTAGTGGTTCTTTCGGCATTCCCCTGCCGAAGAAGACGGACGGCTCAAATGGAAAGCACCTCACGAAAATTGAATGATACAAAAATTGTCACTCTCGCGAGGCTTTCACTTTCAGTCCTTCATCCCGCGGGACCTACCTGGAAGAAGCTGTCAGGAAGCAGAGGCGCGTTCTCTCCCTCTCCCTTCTCCCCCAAGCTTCTCTGGTCATTCTTTGGAGGTCCTGAGATTCTTCTGAAGAGCCCCTGCACAATCTGCAAGGGTGAAGACAGACAGACAGAAGATGGGAACGAACGATCGAGAAGGCGGTGGGTGATCTTGCGGATGGATGGAGGTGCCTACCTATCGGCTTTTTCCCTCTGCTCCACTCTCCGGATTAGAGGAGGCAGTGAATGGGAGACTGTCCGACGTGTTCGTTCCGCATGAATGAAATTGAACCAAAAAAGAAAACAAAAACAAATGATCGAATGATCGACAGTATCACCACACGGGTGAGTCTGACTGACCGAGTCCCGATCGATCTATTGGTGGCAAGGCAAGGAGATGTGGGCTTTCTTTTATGCATGGGCACATCAGACAATCGAACCCAGAAAGGTAGAAGCAGGGCAGTCAAAGAGATGGGATCACAGAGAAAACAAAAAGAAAGGAAGGGAGGGAAGGAGGGAGGGAGGGAGGAATGGGAGAAGAAGAAACTGACTCCCGACAAAAGTCCCTCCTTCGCCTTTCCCCCTTTCCTTTCTCCCTTCAAAGTCTCCCCGAAATCCCGATCCAGATCTGATGGAGGCATCTGCAGTGAGGGAGGGAGGGAGGGAGGGCACACCAATCTATGGGGGGGGGACACGCAAAGGAACGCTCAGACACGGAAGGAAGGAAGGAAGGAAGGAAGGATGAGTTGATCCGGGACACACATATCCCCACACTAAGAGACGAGACATTCTATCCAGGAGACATTCTATCTGTGCATTCGATACGAGGTGAAAAGCAACCAAGCGCTCAGAGACCCAAGCGCATTCATTGACCAACGGATGAAGTAAGTCACTAGGGAGACGACGCATGGATACATTCCACACACGCTACGCATGCATACGCACACATCAATACATGCTTGGAAAGAAAGAAAAGTAGATAAATGAAGACGGAGGAGGTCAGGCAGAAAAGGCCCCTTCTTAGTTAAGAGACCCGCACAAGGAAGCGCTACCGTAACACCGAGTCCTATCTCGGCTTCGAGTCCTATCTTGGCATGTTAGAAGGAAAGAAGGCAGGCAGGCAAGAAGACGGCACACAAGCAGATACGTACGTAGGCTTGAAGGCAGTAGACAAGACAGACAGACAGACAGACAGACACACAGACAGACAGGCAGGCAGACAGACAGACAGACAGACAGACAGACAGGCAGGCAGACAGACAGACAGACAGACAGACAGACAGGCAGACAGGCAGACAGACAGGCAGACAGGCAGGCAGGCAGGCAGGCAGACAGTCAGACAGACAGACAGACAGACAGAAAGGCAGGTAGGCAGGCAGACAGACAGACAGACAGACAGACAGACAGACACACAGACAGACAGGCAGGCAGACAGACAGACAGACAGACAGACAGGCAGACAGACAGGCAGACAGGCAGGCAGGCAGGCAGGCAGACAGTCAGACAGACAGACAGACAGACAGAAAGGCAGGTAGGCAGGCAGGCAGGCAGGCAGACAGACAGACAGACAGATAGACAGACAGACAGACAGACAGGCAGGCAGGCAGGCAGGCAGACAGACAGACAGACAGACAGACAGACAGACAGACAGACAGGCAGACGGGCAAGCAAGCAGATGGGCATACAGGCACGCAGGCGGGCATACAGGCGAGGAGGCACATAGGCACCTGCGTAGGCAGTTCAGTACGCAGGTGGGTAGGCGTGCTTTTCAACAGACAGATCAACAAAGGATACGCAGACAGAGATGCGTGCGTTCATGCAGAAACACGGGCAGAGAAGTCAGCAGGCAGATAGGCTGACGGGCAAGGTAGTTGGATAGGCGTGCATGCGCACATACATGCATGTTCGTTCAGGCCCACCGGCAGCTAGGCAGGCAGGCAGGTACCAACAAGCAGGCAGAGGCACAAAGACACACAGTCATGAGACTGGCCTCCTGTTAGGTAGACGGGCCCACAGGGAGGCAGGCAGGCATGCTGGCATGCATGCCTGTATACATGCGTGCAGATACATAGATATTCATGTGCATATGTGACCCTTACATGGACGATCGGTGGAGCCCCCGCAGCTGTCGACGCATTTGCATGCAGGGAGGTGAAGAGAGATGCGCATGACGCTGCAATGAAGAGAGAACTGCTGAAGGTCCTCATCTCATCGATCAATCTCCAGCTGTCTCCTTTGTCCTGCCGTCCTTCTTTTGTCGCCTCCTCCCTTTTTGCGTCGCTCTTCGCTCAAAAATTCTCTTCCGGTGGCGGGATGTCCTCTCTTGATGTCGATGACTTGTCTTCTTCTTTGTCTGCGGAACTCTTTCTCTCTTCATCATGTAGTCTTCGCTTTCTTCGGTGACTCCATTCATGGGACATATCAGCACGGCTATACATGGGCTGAAGGTTCGCTCGGAATGAGCGCATGTCTGACACAATCAATAATTAATTCCGACTGAATTTTGCAAAATCCTGTCGTGCGGGCCCATCACTGCCGCACAAGGCCTCTCCGTCAATATGTTGGGGCCCCGGCGCGTCCTTGGTCCTTTTATTTTCATTCGCGCCATCTTTGGAACGCACAAATCAAAATACTTTCTTTCGGATTTCCATTGAAAAGGGCCCAGGGAAGATAAAATTGCATAATTTCCCTTCCAACCGCGGCCCCGCGGCTTTGTGAGCTCATCCTTCCTGGGCCCCGTGGGCCTCGCTCACGTACGGCAAAATTTTACACACGGCCGCGAGGATGAAGCCAAGTCCAGATATTAATATAGCTGCCGAGCCCAATTCTTCCGGGCTGAGACCTAAATACTTCTTGGAGAATGATTCCATGTCATGCAAAGGGGTGTATTGAAGAGCTAGACAGAGGTGCATCAGTTTTTCTTTTCTTGCTTTTTTGACCAAACGGCCTGCACCAGCCTCGATTTGTAACACAATGCTTCGCGCTGTTTTGGCTTTTGTGTGCTTTGCGGCCGTCTCC
Organism: Chromera velia; assembly: GCA_018398765.1. Taxonomy (NCBI): domain Eukaryota; family Chromeraceae; genus Chromera; species Chromera velia. The sequence goes on along the minus strand of JAHBMJ010005748.1, from coordinate 50,782 downwards.
GCATTTGTCCCGTCAGTCTCTAGCAGCAGCGGGGCGAGGCTGCTGTCTAGAGTCCCGCAACGGACGCCCATCTCCTCCATGAATGCCCATGAGGCCCTCTTTGACCAGCTTCCGCAATTGCAGGTGAGTTCCTGATTCTTCCTTGAACGAACGATTCACCTGAGGATGTGAGATCCTTGTTCGGGTCTCTCCATTCGCCTGTCAGCTGAGTACAACCTTGCACGTAGGACTGTGTGTGTGGGACGTGAACGTGAGCAATCCACGCGCTTCTCTCAGCAACCAGTGACTTTCTTGATTCCGATCATCTTTGTGCGAATGGGAGACTGACTGTTAAGTGCCTTGAATCAAGTTTTTGAGATTTTTCAGTGCTCCCCTTCCTTTCTTTGCCTTTGCCTTCGTCTCTCCCTCTCTTCGTCTGAGTTGTCTGAAAGAGTGATGAAGCCAACAGCACTAGATTTCTCGCATCCCTCGGTCAGGCAAGCAGACAAGTTTCCTGTGCCTCTCCCTTCTGCTTCCTTTTGCTGCGTCTCTCGCTTATAAGTGAGGCAGTGAGTGGGAGTGCAAGTGAGCCAAATGGAGTGAGGGCGTGAGTGCACTCTATCCTCGCGTGCGTTAGTGAGTGAGTGAGCGAGCGAGTGAGTGAGAGAGGGGCTTTTTTTTTCATTTCTTCGTCGTTTTTCCTTCGATCCTCTTTCTTTGTGACACCGCTACAAAGCACCTTTCGTCTTCCCGAACGTTAAAACGGAAAAAAACAGAAAAGGCCACAGCAGAAAGCAGCTAGCTGGTGCACTGCACAGGCTGGAACCGAAGAAGTATTCAAATGAGCCGAGTCCCTTGCCACACCCACATGAAAATACACCCCGGTGTGAAATGACCGTTAGGCCCTCTGTTTGCCGGCAGCACACAAAACTGCGTCAAACTGAGAAGCGAGCTAAGTTGATTCTTGTGCCCCTGGCCCAGCATTGTCAAGCGTGGGGTTTTGCGTTCTGGAACCTTCCGAGCGCATCTGTCATAATGAATGTTTCTCTGGACAGTGTGTATCTAGCAGTCTGTGTGATTGCGATGAAGTGTAACTGCCTTTCCTGTCTGCCTTCAGGACCCTTCCGCTTTGGAGAGCCTGCCCACCCAGGCTCTCTCTCTGGGAGTCGAGATGACCGTCGAGCCCCTCGCTTTTTGGGCCTCCATCGCCTCCTTCTTTCTTCCCGTGATCGTACTCCTCTTGTGGTACAGAGGTTCCGAGGCCCTGAAGAGGGAGTAAACGTAATCATGTAGGGATAACGAGGGGAGGAAGGGCTCGATTTGCCCCTCTCAGAGGGGGGCAGTTAATCGGGTCTTTCAGGGAGTCTACGGTTTCCTTCTCTGTGTGCATGTGTCTTGGTGGTGCCAGTGTTTTTGACTGACCTGCATGTCCGAAGCGGAAGGAAATGTGGACTCGGTATCGTGTCCCTGATGCAGACGGACGGATCGATCGGCCGATTGATCGATCGAAGGCAACAAGGAGGGAAGGACCAGATGAGCTAGCTTGGCGAGAGGAGAGGCCAGCTTTCGTTCAGAGGAAGAGAGAGAAGACCGACGAAATGAATGTGTGATTCGATGGCAAAATTGATGGAGATTGAGACTTGAGAAAGATCTTCCCGTGGAAATACCCCTCTGTACCTCCCGGTAGGCTCTTGAAAGAATCCGTCGGAACGTAGAGGGAGTTGGAGCCACCAAGACAGGCGAGGCAAACTGCTAGAAAGAGAGAGGGGGTAGAGAAGAAAAGGGATCGTCTCGACTGAAGCATGAAAACGCGTGTCTGTTCCTATATAATCATACTTAACACTTTCATTGAGTCTTTCAAAAAGCTGAGCAAAAAACATTGAAACGTTTTTCTTCCCTAGCTTACTTTCTCAATGTTTCCCCCTTGCATGTTTCACTGTAAGGTAAGTTTTTTTTATAGACCTACACTGTACGGTTAGGAGTAACCAAATTAGGATAGTAACTTGCGTGGTCGTTAGGCCATGCCTAGGGCCGCACGGTAACCAGAATCGTAGTTACGGTAATTATGCAGAGTCACATTGATTACCGTTATTTTGGTAACCAAAACACTTATAATTGTTCTTTGAAGCTAGATAAACTAGTACATGGGTAAATCGAGTATTCCTGCTCGGAGTCTTCCTCTTCGGCCACACATATATGCAGGACTGTGTCCGACTGTCACACATGGCTGCCATCTTCAGTCCTTCCTTCAAACCAGAGAAACTTTGTTCCTTTTTTTTATAGATCGATGGAATCATTTCATCGTGCACGTTAATTTACATAAAAAAACTTTTGAAACGTTTTTTTTTTTTCATCAAATGCCAGGGCCCCTTACTGTCAGTTACTATAGTAGTGGTAGGGCCCCTGGACCCCCCTAGTTACCAATCGTCAGTTACCAAATTTACAGTAAACAAGGCTACCCTAGTGACCAGATTTGATTTGATAGGATTTGATTTGATTTAATTTGATTTGATTTGAGTTTCAAACTCAAATCTGACCAGATTTAAGGTAGATTTGAGGTTGAAGTCTAGAGGTCACTGAGACCGTCACTCGCGACAGCACTGAAGACGACATGACACATTGATACAGTCGATACCACTAGCAAATCCTAGAAAGCCCTAAAGACAAGAAAATCACTAAAAACTAGACGAAAAGCTAAATTAAGACTCTCAAAATTAATGAGCTATTGTCAAAGCTAAGAGCTTACATAAGTTTTTATCTTAGAGTCATCATAGAGAGTCATCTTAACGAGCATCTTAATTTAAGACTAGAATTAGGGATGGCTATCGTATCGATATCGAAAAATATTGTATCGATATGATGATATCGAATATCGATATCGGATATCGGGCAGTTTGGCTGAGTTTGCTTTCTAAGAAATATCGATTCGATATTGATGTCCGTCTTAGGGTCTCCTATGTTTTAGGGATACCTAAGTCCTCGCGCATGGTGGGACATGCTACGAATATACAGGCCTGCCCATCGCATGAGCGCCACGGGATCCTTGTGCATATCTCCAACTGGCTCCGGCCATATATGCCGCAAGGAAAAAAGTCAAAACCGACCGCCTGTATACCCATACAGGAAGGGGTCTATAGCTGACCCATGTTCACTTTTTTGACAGGTTCCACGAGTGAGTTCAAGTCAATGAAAACAGAATGACAAATCTTCATCCCTATGAGGTCTTCACTAAAGCCCTAAGTCGGAATCTTGGGGGCGCTCTTTGCTTGAGAATCCCAAGGGCTCACAACTCTTGTCTCTTTCCCCACCCGTTAATTTCCTCAGCATGCAGAGTTGTATGCTTAACCGTTGTATGCTTAATGAAAAAGCGGACCAAAACTTTAATATAGTTGGAAACTGCACTTCTCAACTTTTGAATCTCTAGTTTACTTCGAAACTGCTACACTTAACTACCAACAAAAAAGCGGATCTCTTTTTTACTGAACAGACATTAATTTGGAAAAGCTTTTACATGGGCGTTCATATTCATGTGAAACTGATGAAAAAAAATTTTTGCGATTTTTTTTTTTGGCGCACAAAAAAGTGCGAAGACTCATTTGAGAGACTGGATGAATACTGGATGATGGATTAACCTCAATTCCGGGGCCTCGAAGATTTGAGGTTAAAGGGTCAGATTTGAAGTAGATTTGATAGGATTTGATAGACCCTATCATGCTAAAGTTTCTCAGGCCTAAGATTTGATTTGAGGTTAAGCCCTACTTTAAATCAAATCAAATCAAATCAAATCAAATCAAATCTGGTCACTAGGCTGCTACCCTCAAAACCCCCGGTAGTTACTCCTAACCGTATGGTGTAGGTGTTTATGTATGTGAAATGTTCCATAAATTAAATTATTTACCGTCTAAATCGACTAAAGGCTAAAACAAACTTATATAAGGACTAACACAGTAGTAGCTTTTCGAGGGGCTTTTCTGAAGTTTTTTGTTTATTTAACTGAATTTAGTTTATATAAGACTTAAATTGGGATTTTATTGAACTGTATAAGAAACCCACTTTAAGAAAAATAGTAAACTTTTCCTAGAAACTTTTCCTGTAGAACTTTCCAAATTTAATTGAATTTAATCACAAAAAAGAAATTACAAGTCTTTTTTTTACCGTTTTCTCCTTCTCTCTACACGAAGTTTGATCACTTTGATCACAACTTTTTCTTTGCCCGAGTCTTCCGCGCGTTAAATTCTTTTTTTTGGCTTCCGCTCGGTCTTTTCTAGATTTACTGCGCAACTATGCAATTTCCTAGTGTTGCAGCCAGTCCTGTCTGTCACCCTTCTTGCAACTGCTGGTTGGTTTTCTTTCTTCGGAAAGCGGACTGGATGAACAGAGCGGCTTTCGTCTCATCCTCAGTGCCTTGAAGGAAGTCTGCGTCAATTTCATCGTCTTTCTCAGCTTCTCTTCCTTCACCACTGGCAAACTTTCTGTCCTCGTCGTTCTCGTTCTCTTCTCTCTCTACGGAGCTCGAGACTGCATCGGCAAGATTCTTCTCTGTCTCCTCTTTACCTTCAGAGAAAGTAGAACGTAATTCCTTCGACTCTTCATTGCCCTTCTCTTCGTTCTCAATTCCGTTTGGCCCGTCCGGTGGGAAGGAAGAGGAAGATGAAGGATCACCACCCCCCTCCTCTCTGTCTATCTCGTTTGCATCTCTCACTTCCCCTTCCTCTTTCTCTTCATTTGCCGGAATCTCTGCCTTCGAGGGGATTTCTTGCAGAGTTTTCTTCTTTCGGAAAGCCGATTGAATGAAAAGGGCCGCCTTTGTTTCGTCCTCTGTACCCAACAGAAAATCTTCGTCGACCCCACTCTCTTTTTCCTTTTCCTTCTCTCCCCCCCTGTCTGCTAGGTCTGAAATGTCCCCCTCATACTCCCCTTCTCCCCCCCCCCTTCGGGAGACACACGGAGACCCGGACGCGTCCCCCGGTCCTGCCTCCTCCGGCAGCCCTCCCCCAAACCAACCCTCCACCGCGACAGCAGCAGCTGCAGATGCTGAAGATGAGGAGGAAAACGAGGCATCTTTCGGCGGTGCATGCTGCTCTGGGGGGTGCGTCTCCTGCGGGGGTCCTCCAGCCACGGCGGCCCCCTCCCCCTTCTCTTCCTCCTCCAGCCCTCCCGGTGAAGAGCCACGCGAGGGACCCCCCCCGCCCCCGAAGAGGCCCCATGCCCCCCCCACCTCCTGCTGCGCCCGTTTGTCCACCTCCACCTTCTGCTGAACATTCTTGTAGGAGAGACCCAGGGCTTCCACATGTCCCCTCTGAAGCTGCCCGTGCAACTCTGCACACAAACACACACACGCGTCATAAACAAAAACATGCGCACACGCATAAACATTTTCCCTCTTTCTCTCGCCCCTCTATCGCAAACAAGTATGTGTGCACACATACGTGCGCAAACACACACACACACACACACACACATACAACCTTGCAAGCAGGTGTACAAACGTAAGCAAATAAGGAAGTATATACAGACAGAGAAAGAAGCCAGAGGTCCAATTAAGTGACCCACGCACCTTCGACACCCAGTCCCAGGCTTCTGGCAGGTGCCAGGTGTCTCTCCAGAGCCTTCATGATCGCCTCCGTTTGCGCTTCCTCTCTCTCCCTGTCGGCCTGCGACTGTCTCCTTCCCCTCTGCCCCCCCCTGTCCTTCTCTGCTGCCGAGGGACCGGACGTTCCCGCTGTCAGGTTCGTGTTCGCGTGGTGTGTCAATGCAGCCATGCACACACCCTTCACGCACTGGGACGCCACCTGCAGGATGAATCGAAATTGTTGACATGGGTTCTGTAGTGATTTGATTGATATATTCTGCAGATACCTTCATGTATAGTTACCTCGTGAACCCTTAACCACTTCTCCTCTCCGACCAAAAAGCGAGCTGCGTGAGGACGGAACGACCAAAAAGACAAGAGAGAGATGCGCTGCGGCATCGATTCAGGTTGGTGTGCTTCGGCGTCGTGGGTGCGCCGGCTCACTTTTACTCGCATGAGGGCTGTGTATACGCATCTGTGCGTGCGTGAGAGAGATACGGAGAGAGAGAGGGAGAGAGAGAGAGAGGTGATTTTTGTTTTCTTGCGTGGCGTAGTTGAGAAAGAGGAAAGCACCTTGCAACAAGCACGGGAGAGAGGAGGGAGCGAAGGCGGCGCAGACAAAAAAAAGACAAGGACTAGGTGGGAGGGAAGAAGAAGGTCTGCGATCATGTGTCTTGCAAAAATTGCACTCGCAACTGCAACAGATGTGTTAATATGACCAAAAGAGAAACAAACGAAAACGGGACTCAAAAAGTGAACAAGCAAAGAAAAAGGGGGACGACTTGCTTGAAAGTGACCGACCGACTGACCGACCTGCACTTGCTGCTTTAGGGTCTCATACTTCTCCCGAAGATTTTTGTTGTGCCGTCTGAGGGCAATCGCCTCCGACTCCCCTCCCCCCTCTTTTGTCTGCAAAGATGACACTTACAATTACTCCACTCCAGACTCTGCTTGCCTTTTCGCGTTCCTGACTGTCCGCTTCTGGCCCTTCCTGCGTTTCTCCCTCCCTCCTTCCCTCCCTTACTCACTCACCCACTCACTCTTTCTCCCTCTTGTGTGTGTGTATGTGTTTTTGTGCATGTATATGTATATATTTGTAACTCTCTCTCTCTCTATATATATATGTGTGTGTATGTGTATGTGCTCGCGGATGTGCTTTCCCGGCTTCTGAGCCGAGAGGTCACTGCACTGTCGATCGAGCGTTTGTCTACTTGAACGGAGGGATATCAACCGACCCACGCCATCCCCCCTCCCTGCTTTTGCTTTCTTGTCTCGTTCTTGCTTGCCCTTGAAATCGTCTGTCTGACTGCCTGCCTGATTGCCTGACCCTTTCCATTTCGTCGAAGAGGTCCGCCTGCAGTCAGGACCGAAGGCAAGCAGGCAGGTGAAGATGCAGAGGAAAGCAGGCAGAAAAGAGGAGCGAAGAAAGGGGGAAAAGAAAAACTCTCTACCCTGGCTACCCCCTTCTGGATCGCCCAATATGTCTCTCTCTGCCTGTCAGGAGTCTTCTTGGCAACGAACCAAAAATCGAAAGGAGCAGGTGGAAAGTTTTGCTGCAGTCACAACAGCTCGGGAGGTGACATCAGAGAGCACAGGTCAGCACAGAAGAGCAGATAAAAAATGTTTAACTTTTTTTCTCTTCCTCTTCCTGCCCACCTTTTGTCTCGCATGTGCAGCCTGTGCTTTTGCCTCTGCGAGCTCGACAGCCCTCTCTTCCGCAATCGCCTTCTGGACCTATGGAGAGAGGGGGGGGGGCAAGGGAGACGACCGAGAGGAGAGGAGGACATCTTCCAGACAACAAAAACGAGATCGAAAGACTGGGAAGGAAAAAGTCAGCACCGCCATGCCAAAAAGGTGACGCACGCACGCGACTCCAGATGTGTTTGTTCAAATTCAAGTCCCCCCTCACAATGACCTAGAGATGCAGGTAAGTGGATAGGGTATGCAGAAAAATTTCCTTCCTCTCTCGTTTGTGATGTACCCGCCCGACTGCCTGGATGCCTCCCTCCCTCCCTCACTTGGAACTTCCGTGTGGTCAAGGGGAACAACAAATACACAGAATTTCTGAAGTCTTTTTCTCCTTTGACTGTTTTCGATTCTTTCTGTCTTTGTGTTTCTTTCTCTCTATATACATATGTATATATATACATATATATACAGAGAAAGACAGACAGACCTCCAGATCTTTCTGAAGTTCTCGCAGCAGTGCTTCCCTGTCTCCCTCTGCCCGCTGCTGCGAGACCACGGCCTCCAATTCCAGATTTGAAGCCTGCATGAGAGAAGAGAGAGCGAACTCATGGATGATCAGACCCACAGAGTGACACAGTGACATTGCGATAAACACGCTGTTGAAAGCAGCAGCATATCAATGAAAGGTGCAGCAGTGGCCACAGCAATCCTTCTCTGCGTGGACCCGCGCAGATCCAGACAGGATCCAATACACCCCTTTCCTTTCCCTGCCTGCCTCGTTTGTCTGCCTGCCTGCCTGCCTGCCTGTCCGAGCCATTTATTCACCTTTAGTCTGGCGATCTCCAGCTCCGGTGAATCTCCCGATGTGAACTCAGCCCCCCAACCGTCTCGAATCTGTGCCCTCCTCACATCCATAAGGCGATCCTGCACGCAGGCACGCACGCACGCAGGCAATGCACTCACTCACTCACTCACTCACTCATTCATCTGTCCGTCCGCCCGTCTCTCAGGGTATCACCGGCCTGACTGACTGACCATTCTGTGTACGGGATGTGAACATGTGCATGCACCCCTTCATGCTCCAAATAGCAACCGATATGAATGCATGCAACTCATCATATATCTAGCTCGGACGGACCTGCAGCTCCTTTCTTGCGAGTTCCGATTCCTCCAGTCGTCTCATCAGATTTCGTCGTCTCCCCGTCTCCTTCTCGAGCAGCAGACTCTGACGGGTGCTGTGGGCAAGCTGAAAGCAAGCAAGCAAGCAAGTAGATGGGGAGGCCGGTGCAAACAGCAAGAAAAATAAATGTGCTCATGTACTTGTCTGCGACTAGAATTCTGCGCTTTGCGCTCATCATATGATTCGCTCTTGCTGGGGGGGGAGGGAGGGAGGGAGGGAGGGAGGGAGGGAGGCCAATGGAGCGGTAGACAAAAACAGGCGTTTGGCGTTTGATGCGGGGCAGCCGACGGACCTCTTCCTCCTTTTCGCGGAACGTTTGAGCCAGTTGATCCTTGAGGATGGAGATGCGTCGAATCTAAGAGAGACCAACAGATAGAACGGCAAAGATATTCTCTAAGGCAGACAGATAAGTACATAAGCAGGAGACGAGACAATGCAAAGAGAAAGTAGAAAGCGCAGAATATAGAACGCGAAAACGAGATCGACGCATCCCTCCAACAAAACGAAAGAAACAACTGGACGAACGGAAAGGAAAGAAGTGAATACAAAAAGAGAAGACAAGAGACTTAAATAGAGAAAAAGAGAGAAGAATTCAAAAAGCAAAAAACCGACCAGAGAGTCCTTCAAGTCCGAAAAATCGACCACTTGTCTCTGCAGGTCTTCCAGTTGGATCGTCCACGACTTTTCGACTTCCGCCCGAGAGAACACGGGGAGCTGGAGAGAGTGCGTACGCTGCATCGACCCACGAAGAAAAAACGTCAAAGCCAGTGAAATCAGACAGCATGGCATTATCACTTCCCTTTCGTGCAGAAACAAACTGCATGCACAGGCCAAGTCTTGCGTTTACACGTACAGACGGGAGCAAGAAGAGTACCTTGGATGATCGAGAGGTGATTGAAAAAAAAGGTTCAGGCAGGGCTCCCCGACGAAGAAAGGCGTTCATGAACAACTCTCACGCAAAATGAGGGGAAATGCACTTTCTCTTCCGCGAACAGGCACATGCACACCCACCTCCACACAGATAGAAATTCATGCACGTACACAACTTTTACCCAAGCGAGAGGGCCATCCTACAAGAAGAGTCCAGGAACGAGACACATAGGCTTGGGCAGAGTCATAAAGCCGCAATTAATTGGACTCTGATTTCCGCACATGCGGATTTTCGATACGGTCGCAATCAGTTCTTCAGACTCACACAGATTTACTTGTAAAAGTACATTCAATCGCACACTTGTTGCTGGTGAGACAGAAATTCTTTGCTGACCTGGCTTTGTGCGCCTGGATCCTCCCCCCCCATTCTTCTTCCTACGGGCGGATGGAGTCTTCCGTTGCTGTTGGTGTTGCTGTTGCCGTGACCTGTCCGGGCGGTGTTGTTTGCCTGGGGGTGGAAGGACATGCGGCCAGTCTCTCTCTCCGGTGAACCATCCTCCAGCTCCATGAGGCCTGGCTGAGGAGTGCTCGCAGAATTGAAGGCTTTGTCGTCGTTCTGCTCAAGTTTGAAGAGAGAGAGGCGATTGAGATCTTCGCCTACTGACGATCGCGCAGTTCGAAGAATTCGTGCTCCCTGTTTATTAGTCTTGGACTTGGTCGCGGTTGGGTGGGCTTTCTTTTTCGGCCTCTCTGTTTGTGCAGAATGCGTTTTGAGGGACCGTCTGTTGTTGGCTGCGTCCAAGTGCAAACTGGGTATGTTCAGACGATTGAGGTTCATTTTGGGGGCGTAGGATAAGTGAGAAGTCATATTTTGTTTCGTTTGTTTCAAATGGTGTTGTTTGTGGTTGTCTTTCAGAAGCGTTTCTTCTAAGGACGCGTTTTTGCGTGGGATTAAGACGCGGTCTGAGTGAGCGAAATGCGTGTGGCTATCCTCCTCTTGGACTCCTGGACACAGTGAAGAAAGTCAAAAGGCAGAGCTGCAGCGCACAACAGACGAACCTTCAAATCGCATGCAAAACAGACGTGAAGTGGCTGTTTCGTGCTTCTCTCCTGCATGCGTCCCAGCTCTCTTGGTCTGCAGACGAGAACTTTGACGCTTTTTCTCTACATTGCTTGTGGAATGATCGAAAAGCGATCGATATACTTCGAACTCGATCGGTCGACAATGTGTATAGCTGCATGCATGTGTTTTATTTAATAGAAGACGTCCAAATTGAAAATAGCCGCTGCGCGCGCGCATTAGCGCGCGATCTGCTTTTTGTGAGACACAAATTTTTGCGCCCATATGAACGCGCGGGCCCCGGCCGGGGACGCGTCGCGCGGCCCGCCGGGTCAGTAACGATCAGTATGCAGGGGCAGAATCACACGCAGATAGACAGACCACTGATGTGTGAATGTACCACAGTGTAACCAGACGCCAGAGCTGTCTCAGGTAGTTGTTGCTCATCGGCCGAGTGCGCCCGCACCAATTTTCCCGAATTTGCCATTTGAGAGCTTCGATTTCCGGAAAGTGTTTGCAATAGGCCTTTCAGTCTGAGAGACGACCTGGCCGCGGGTTCTGAAGGCCAAACGAGAAGTCACAGAGAGTGGCAAAGAAGTCCATTGTGATTGATACACGTCACGGGAATCAGTCATGACTCTTGTGTCCGTTGATACGACTGCGGATGTCGCCGCTTCGACATCCGACGCCCCTGTCTCCCGGTCCTTCACACCCACTCGAACGCTTCAGAACGGCTCGCAGACAACCAAGACCGGCACAAACCCTTTTCCTGCTCTCAAATTTCGTTCCCCTAAGCCCCCTGATGCTATCGGAGGATCTAGATGGCTTTTGTCCACGGATGCCGACATCCTACCGGTGCGCATGCGCCAACAGCAGCAGAGGAGGACGAAGCCCGCAAACGAGCCACTCCCTCCCATATCAGAGACGAAGGAGATCAACGAGACGTCCGCGAAGATTCTCCAAAAGGACGACATTCCCCTCCCGCCTTCCCCGGGCTGTCTCGCCAGAGCTTCCACTGTCTGCCCCCTCTCCCCCACCCCCTCTGTTCCCGCTACTGTCCTCTCTGTCGCCGGGGTTTCTGATCTCATCTGCCCCCCCCTTTCTCTCCCCATGTCCGCACAACGAACCGAGGACGACGAGGAAGAGGAAGACGAAGAGACAGACGCCCCCAGGACGGAGTGCCGTTCCCTTTCCCGAAGCCCCTCAGCAGCAGCTGCAGCGGAGGACGAAGAGGACGTGACGAAACGGAGCACCCCGAATACAGAGGAAGACGGCGCCTCCGACACCGTCTCCTCCGACTCTCCGGTGAGGCTGATGAAGCAACAGAAGAAGAGATCAGACGATGCATGGGACGATTCGGGGGCCGAAGATGAAGACGGGTGGAGGAACCAGGCAGGGGTGGGCCTCCACAGACGCGCCTTCTCTCTCTCCAATACAGAGAAGGAGGTGGAGAGGGAAAACGACAGAGACGCCACCAGAGCCCGGGCTGTGGCTGCAGCAGCAGAAGCCGCCGAGAGGGAGGAAGAGGGAATCTGCCGATTCTGGCTTGTGGTAGGTTTTCTTCCCCTTCTTCTCTTTCAAGACAACGCTGAGGGCGAATGCGGGACTTTTGAGCTTTTCTCTTCGTGGTTTTGGCCTGTCAAGGACGGTTTATGTGTTTGCATGGGGAGCACCTCTGCCATGTGGGATTGTGTGTGTGTGTGTGAGAGAGAGAGAGAGGGAGGGAGAGAGAGAGAAAGAGATGCCACTTCAGTCTCAGACACAGACTTGACAGCATCTGTAAGCAGAGAGGGTTTGAGAGAGGTGAAGAGAAAAGAAGGCACGCCCATGCGCATGAGAAGACTGGTGTCTGTCAGCAGAGGGGCCCTGGCCGCTGCTTGTCAGATTGGGTGGGAAGTGCGTCTGTATGGCTGCATGCATGAGAAAACGACTGACCGAGTGGCTGACTGCACCATATCTGTATGCATGCAGGGCAAGTGCAAGCGAGGTTCCCGCTGTCCCTTCAGTCACCCGAAGGAAGCCACCCCCTTCGCAGGCTGTCTCTCCGGCCCCGTGCACAACCGAAGGTTCAAGACCTCTCTCTGCCCCATGATGAGACACGGGAGGTGCGTGCGTTCGTTCGTTCGTCAGATAGATGCATGCATGCAGAGTTTGTGTTTCAATAAGAAAAAAGTCACTAAGGTGAAGAGAAAATCCAAATGACGTGAAAGAGGATGCATGACTCTGCTGGCTGCATGGTACTCTTCGACATTATGAAAATCTTCCCATCAAAGCCGGTTCTCCTTTCTTCTGTTTGCTTGTCGAGTCCCGGGGTCCGGGGACACCTACGGACTCCAAATGATATCTGCATGTAGCGGTGTCGTTGCTTCCCCCCCTTCTTTCCCCTCTTGCATGCATGGGGGTGCAGTATGACGAAAACCTCTCTGGCTCGATCGATGCCTTTGTTTTTGTCCACCCATGATGCATCTTGGTGGGTGTGCCTTCCTTCCTTCCATTCTGTTCGTTCTTGCAGGTGCATGCGTGAAGCAGGGGATTGCAAGTCCGTCAGTTCAGTCATCGTCATACACACCTTGTTTCACACATCGTCCCTTCCTGAAAAACTTCCGTTGGCCAAATACCCCCCTAGTTCCTCTGCCCGTCTCCTGAAAGTCTCCCCGGTTGCCTGCCTTCTTCTTTCTTCTCGGCGACCCCACTTCATTCATTCATATGAGCATGACACACACCTCTGCACCCATCTATCTATCTGCAGCAGTTGAGTCGAAGGGCATGCCCACCACCATGCATGAGTCTGTCTGTCTCTCTGTGTTTTTACTTCACACACATGGACTGGAAATGGGCGAGACTGAGCAAGCGCATCGACTGCATTGATGACTCACCGACTCACCTCCCGGATCCGTGCATGCAGGTGCACGTGCGCACACATAACGTACCGGCATGTTCTTCCATCCTTGCTTGCTTATTCTATTAATAGCTTGCAAACATGCACTTACTTCAGTCTGTGCTGTTGCATGCTTTATTGTCGATCATGTTTGTTTGTTTGTCCCTGCAGGTATGCGCACAGTCTGTCCGAGCTACGGGGAACTCCCGAGCTCTGGAAGACCGAGCTGTGCGTCTTCTGGCAAAGGGGACTGTGCAAGGCCGGCAGCCTCTGCAGACACGCACACGGGGACAGCGACAGGAGGAAGAGAGGTCAGACAGTCCGACAGAGAGAGAGACGGGCAGACTGACTGACCGATTGAGTTTTTTTGTCTCTCCCTCCTACGCACGCTCACACTCACAGACACAAACACGCAATTTCAATGCGACAAAAGGAGAAGAACAGCAGTCAGAAAAGCTTGGGTTGAATGGAAGAGACATGCGAACAGGAAGTGCGTAGTGCATGTGTGTGTGTGAGAGAGAGAGAAGAGAGAGAGAGAGATTGTCAGTCAAATTCATATCCACAGAGTGCGTGAACGAACGAACTCATGCATATATTCAATGTGCAGATTTTGGAGATCCTGTGGCTGTGGGTCCTCTCTCTGTGTCTCACTCTCCCTCTCATTCCCAGAAGGAGATGGAGAAAGAGAAGGGGGGCGTGGGCGAGGAGGACGTCAGCACGTTGTGCTCCTTCTCGACCTCCGCAGCCAAGTCAGGAGGACTGGCAGTGTCCTCTCTCTCTTCCAGCTACTCTGATGAGACCCGGGGGGGTTCCCTCAGAAGGTCTGAGGAGAGGGGGAGACGGGGTGGACGTGTCTCTGTGGCCCTGGAAAGAGAGGGCGAGAGGGAGTGGGAGGCAAAGGCAGGCGACGAGGGTAACTGTAGTTGGAGAAGGGGACTTCGGGGGTCTGTGGAGGATCAGAGCAACACTAAGGACCGGCAGACGGAGAGGAAGACTGAGGCGGCTGGGGCAGAGGGAGAGACAGAGATTGTGAAGCGCACCGCCCATGTCGTGTGGTTCAAAACGAAGACCGGCGGAGTGCGACCGGTGCCCCTCTCTGCTCTCTGCAAAGATCAAAAGTGGTGAGAGAGAGACAGACCGAAATTTGAAAGAAAGAACAGGCGGTGAATGAATGGTGAGGAAAGTGGCAAGATGACTTCTGAAAGAAAAGAAGGACGAAAACAGTTGTGTGGAAAAGGGTCTCAAGAAAAAACGATCTTCACTGACATGCTTGCGCAAAAACGGAAAAGAGAGAGGGAAGGAGGGGGAAAAAGATCGTCAAAGAAACACCTCATTCCGTCCCTCTCTCCTCTCCTCTCCAGTTGTCGTATCGACGTACATCCGCAAAGAAAGAAAGAAAAGGGAAGTCGGGGTCTGTCCGTGCAGGCAGACAGTCTTTCTTTCTTTTCCTTCAAGCGGCTCAGTTGAGGAAAAATCAATCGATCGATGCGGTCGGTCCACGAGGCGGAAAGGAAGGTTTACCCGCAGGGATGGATTTTTGGTCACAGACAGAGAGAGAGAGAGAGAGAGAGAGAGAGAGACCTCTTGTATCAGAAGCTTTCAGGCACGTGCGTGTGGTGACGGAACGAGCTCAGCTCAGCTCGTGGTTTTGCCCATCTGTTTTCAGAAGGACAGGAAGCAAGGAAGGAAAGGAAGAGAAGAGAATAGATGGCTGAATGTGTGAAAGCATGGAGGGAGGAACAGCTCGACAAATACCGATCGATCAACTGATCGAGGTGGAAGGTTGAATCAATGAATGGCTGGTTGATCCACTGCATTTATTTCCATTTCCTTCCCCTCCACTTTTGGCTGCGTGCTTATCTCCTCCCTCCCCCTCCCTCCCTCTGCTCTCTGTCTCTCTCGGTCTGTGCCCCCCTCAACTCTTACCTGCCAGAGGAGAGGTGGGGTATTTCTCCGTCTTCCTCGGTGTCTTTCTGTCTTCCTTCGACAAAAGCCACTGCCCGCCTGCATGCCTTATTGGACTGCTTCAATCCGGATTCGTTTGAGACTTTTTATCCATTCCTTCGTCCGTCCGATGAAGGAAAGAGAAGAAAAAGAAGACGAAGAAGAAGAAAAAGCAGGAGAGAATAATTTCGGCCAAAGGCCTAACCTCCTCTCTTTTCTCCTTTTTCCAGTCGGTGCTACAAATGCTTGATTGGTTGGTCGACTGTCAACTCGACCTACTGTACTGTGGTCCTGCAGTATTCATTCTTTCGCCTCTCTCTTCACTACCCGCGGGGGGGGGAATCTTTTTTTCCTTCCCTACACGGGTCGAAGAATGAGAGAGAAGAACGGCCAGATATCACTTGTCTGATCGAAAGCATGGACAGCCGACTGACTGACCTACTGACCGACCGACTGAATAAATGAGTGAATGAATGAATGAATGAATGAATGAATGAATAAATGAATGAATGAATGAATGAAAGAAAGAAAGAACGGAATGAGGAAGAAAGGAAAGAGGGGCACAAATCTTCGCCAGGTACATGCAGGGAGAAAGAAGATCAAAGACTCCGAAGAGGAAGGGACAAAGCAACGAAGGAAGGAAGAAAGGAAGGATGAATTGAAGAAGCACAGTGGACGTTTTCGCCCCCCCCTCCCACAAGCTTACCTCCCTAGCTGTCTTTTTGCTTTGCTGGCAGAAGAAGGATCGAGCCGACTGGCGGCCTGCATGGAGAGGAGTCACGTCTGCAGGTCTGTATGGCATGACATGTGAGGAGGGGCCAGAAGACAATTGTTTCTGCTAGGGAGAGCTAGGGAGAGGACCGAAGAGAGAGAGCTCCGAAGACAGTGAAGGACCCATGAGTCCAGAAAGAACGGAGGAAGGGAGGAAGGAAGGAAGAGAGAGAGAGAGAACTGGAATTTCATACATCCCTTTGGGTGGATGGATGGATGAATGAATGATTGAGACAGCTCACATGCAGTCTCTGGTACGAGGCACGGAGTTCCACGTGGTTTCTTTCAGACGGTAGAGCGATAGTGAGTAGAAGGTCTCCCTTCCTTCCTTCCCTTTCTATTCTGTCTCCGGGTGGGGGAGAGAGACAACGTCTTTATCCATCCTACGATTTGCTTGGCAATCATTTGTCTGTCTCGTCTGCCTCTGGCTTCATCTCTCTTTCTCTCACGCAACGTCCTCTCATACATTCTTTTTGCCTCTCTGTTTGCCTTTCTTTCTGTCTCTCTTGTCTGTCTTCTTTTCTTTCCTTCCTTTCCTCCCCCTTTTTTTCTTTTTGTTTTGTCGTCGTCTCTTGGGCTGCGGGCCCAGAGCGATGGATGACCGATGGAGCGATGATCTCTCAGCAGGGCAGAGAGAGGAGCTCAAGCGATTAATCCGTCGAGCGTTTATCTGGCTCGCCCATGAACTGACTGGCTGACTGAATGATGGTCTCGGACTGCTTATCTGTCTAGAGATCGCCTGTTCAGTATGTCAGGGGTTGGGGCGACAGTTTTTTGGTTGGTTTCTTTCTGTGTCCTTGGGCAAAAAGGCAGGGACTCCCCTATCTACCGGCAAATTAAGAAAATAGAAGAGACTTACTGAGACCAGACGTGAAAGCAGACGCCGTAGACATTCACAAACTCCGACGTACAGTCAAAGAAGGGAGAACGTACGTCCCCGCAGACTTCTGGGAAGGGTTGAAGGAACGTTGTATGACCACTGACTGTATGACGAGTGCATGCTACATGGACATGCATTCAATGTATGAGTGTTAGTTGTCGAATTTGACGGGCCAAAGAGTCCATGCAGGAGAATCAAGAAGGGGTGGGTGTGTTGAGTGAGTGAGAAGATTCGATCTGATGCAGGCACGAGACCGACAAGACGATCGCGACATGCACTGGTGAGGGGTGGGATGTCAAGGAATTGAGCGTAGTCAAGTTAAACAGCGAGTTTCTCAAAAGAGCAACCAAGCAAGAAGAAAGGAACTTTAAGGAAGGCGGAGATGTGGGGAGGAGGCAAGAAAACTAGCAAGAAAACAGCCAGGAAAACAGGAAGGGGGCAAAGGAGACTTTTGTTCCCCGCAAAAACAACAAGGGAAGGTGCAACATTCGTTATCGGGTCTGAAAGGTGTCCATTTATATATTTGTCTCAATGCTAGTCTCCTAGCTAGTAGCTAGTCTCGGTGTTATGAACAGAAAACGGTCGATCACACACACAATGTTAGGGAAGACATGTTTGGCAAAAAGTAATAAACGGTATTTAAATTTGGGTAGTTGATGTATATTTATAACATCATCATCATCCTAATCGAATTCAAAATTTGTAATTTAAAATGAATTTCTGTTCTAGAATGTATAAATGGGCCCCGGCATACCGTATGGGCTCTGTATTGACCGATTGCGATCCATTTTCTCACCAAAAAAATTTTTAGTTTTATAATTTGTAATTGTAATTTTCATGACTCAAGTGAAAAATTGTCTTAATTTGATGCGGTATATTCAAATTATGGTTGCGATTCTAACAGTTGCGCCACTTGCGCACGCGCGCACGCTGTTACAACTTAAAGAAGACACATACAATCAAACTATATAAAAAATGCATGTATATCGATCTGTTCCAAAACGTTTTTGAACGAGGGTTCGTGGATGGTATACTCGAGTACATGCGTGAGTGCGTGCGCCATCGCAGAAACTCACTTACCCGGTGGCAGCTGGGTCCATTACCCCAATAGGGTCCGCATGTACTTATCTGTATGCATATATGCATGTATGCGCCGAAGAGCCCAGAGCATGGAAGGTATGAAAAAGAAAATCTGACTGTAAAATTCATACAAAAATCTAATAAAATATAAAAAAAACACCAATACACAATGTTAACGTACGCGCGCGCGCCCGTACTTGAAGACAGACTTCCTTCTTGGGGTGATTATGATATTGTGGGTAGATAGAGGGGGGGAGGGGGAGCCCGATCCCCCGCGGACCCTATTGGGGTAAAGATCTGGCAGCTGCAACCCCCATGACATACGTAGACGGGCGGCACAGGCCATGCAACACGTGCGGAACCATCCATGGAACACCTCATATTTTCTAGGATTTTGCGCCTTCCAGGCCCCTATTTAGCTCGGCATTTCTTATATTTTTATTTTATAGACGGGATTATAACATACTAACACATATGGTCTTATCGGTTCACGCAGCTTCTCTTGCTGACTCTATCTTACAACTCATTGACTGTATTGATTCCACTTAACGTATCAATTATACAGGCCGTGTATAGCCGTGTACGTATTCATATTATTTCTGCATGCGTACGACTTTATGTGAGGGCGGCAGATGTCCAGAAAGGTAGCCACATGGCCGACGCCTGGCCACGCTCCGTGGTGGCGCCAACCCTTTCGCACTGATCCTAAAGTTATGGGGGTCAGGGATCCCAAAATAACTTTAAACAGCCACTTTCAAAATTGTTTCTAATAAGTTGCAAACCACATATCAACCATTAAAAACGCTTCAATAAGCCTCCAATGTGCTATTTGCACTGATCTTAAAGCTAGTTCTGACAAATAGGCTAAGGTCTGAGTCCACGTGCGACATTCTACGGAACTACCTATATGCCCCCCGAGGCACTCACCAGCTAGTTGGGTGTATCACATTATAATTCACTAAATAAATGTAATGCTAAAAAAAAAACAGACTTCATTTTTTATCGTTTTTATAAGCATTGGCTCAGTGGTATTGGCGGGGCGGAGGGGCTTCGCGGGGTACTGCGGGGCTTAAATGGCGGCTTTATCGTCATTGTATCGTATACGCGCAAATGCGCGTGAACAACGTTGTCAACTAGGTTGTCAATCGCCTCAGGGGGCAGCTCAGCTCTGCTGAGATCAGCCGAGAGGCCCTGAGATCGTATGCACTCGCATAACGCATTTTTTTATTTTTTGGGGCCGGGGGGTCGCTTCTATCTCTGTCCGTCACGGTGTCACCCAAATTCTAAAACGTGCCCCTCAAACAACTCGCATGGAGTTGCAAATGTATGCTCGCGTGGTCCCGAAAAGCATACTTCGTGCGCGTTGCCGTGGCCCCCGCCCCATGCATGTATGCACCTGCACAAGACATGCCTAAACCCCCGATGGTGTGCATCAATCAAATTTGCGGACCCCCTAAAGGGCCCCCCGAGGCACTCACCCAACTGGTTGGGTGTATCTCGTTAACACACTCACGTATACCATATGCATGCATTAAAAAAGTTGAACCGATACGTGTATATCGATATACACACATACGTACACATTTAAATTTAATCATTTTAATTATAATATTGATACATTAATTTATAGACTAATTAATATATATTTAAATATGCATGTATGTGCATGTATATACATTTATATATACATACAATTAGTATATTAATATATATATATATATATATATATATATATATAAATCAATATTGCATGCGCGTGTATTTAATATATTCGTACATATAATTAAATTGATCGAAAGCGCGATCGATCGAAGCCGTACGTATACGTCTATACGTATACGTCAGGAGAGAACTGTATTAGGGCCGGGTGCTCGCAATCGCTGTTCCTGGATCGAGCATACTGACTCTGGTAAAAGAGAAGAGAAACACAGAGAAGTGCGTTTGTGAAAGAGAGAGAGACAAAAAGCGAC
This sequence comes from Chromera velia, assembly GCA_018398765.1. Classification (NCBI taxonomy): domain Eukaryota; family Chromeraceae; genus Chromera; species Chromera velia. The sequence goes on along the minus strand of JAHBMJ010005748.1, from coordinate 30,909 downwards.
CAAAAGGGTAGCCAGCTCTGAAAGCGCGCAAGAGCGAGCTTGGCCCCTTCACAGGTTCCTTCCTACGCATCCTACGCAGGACTTCGTTCCTGTTCACTGTGACAAATTGACAGGTGAATCCATGAATATGAATGCATCAGCTGCTTTCAGTGGTCCCGAAGCGGTCGAAGTTTCTTTCTTTCTGCCTCCAAGCATGCAGCTGCGCTTCGGTCAATTGTGTAGTACGTATCGATACAGACGGGCGAAGTGCTTTCATCCACTCACCGTCACCTGTGTGCAGAGATTTTCACCGAGCGAAACTTCAAACCGTTCTGAAGGGAAGAAGAGGACAATGGGAAATCTGGCACTCGTGGTCAGGCGGATCTCTTGGACTCTTTCCTTAAAAGATGTACATGCATGTATACGTCTCTCTCGCTCTACACATATATATGCATTTTGATACAACCACATATCTGGCTCAGAGTATGCAGTGAGGCCGATACATGTAGCCTATCAAAACAGGCGGGACGTATTTCTTTCAAAAGTCTCAACACCCCTCAAAATGACTTCCTTGAACTTCTCAAAACTGTGCCGAGACATCCCTACTCACATTTCCCTATCGGTATAGTTAGTGCCTTTCTGGCTGTCTCTTTCAGTCAGGATATCGCCTTCGCTGTGGCTTTCTTCCTGTGTTTTCCAGTCAGCCCTGTTCCTATTTATTTCTTATGGCAGATTAAGGATTTCAAGATTCGAAGTCCTCTTTCTTTCCCTTTTTCTCCTTTCTCTTTACCACCGTCTTATGTCTTCTTTCGCACACATTGCTCTTTTTTCATTTACTGCATTCCTTTGAAGCTCATTGGAGCTTTTCCTTGACAGAAAAGAAAAAAGAGTCGATCACACAAACCTTTGTTGCGTTTGGGTTTTCCTAATCTCTCTTACCGTGTATATTCGCACTTATCTATGTGGTAGAGTGTCTTCCTGCTCGTTTTTATGTATCTATCAGTCTCTCCCCCCCCTCCCCCCCCTCTCTCTCTCTGTGTGTGTGTATGTGTGTATGTATGTGTACCTCTCCCCTCTCCTTCTGCACCTTCACGCATCCACCAGAGTTGGGGTTGTCTGGTCATGACTCTACGCTACCCTGTCCCCCCCTCTCCCACCTTGCGACGAAACTTCGATGCCCCCCCCCTTTTGTGTTTCGCCCTCTCCTTAATTCTCTTCTCCACTGATTCACTCTAACTCAGACTTCTCTTCCCCCATCTTCCCTCCCTTTTTCTTTCTCTGCATGCTCCCATCAGTCCACCCTCCCAGCCGTCTACTAGCCAGCCAGCCAGCCAGGCATCCACGTATCTCCATCCGTATTTCTGTGTGTTTCTCCATCCGTCCATCTGTGCAGCAACAGAGGCGCGATGCCGAGGTCCGCGCCCACTTCTTCAGGGGACAGCGGGACAGAGACATCAACAGCGTCAGTCAGTCAGTCAGTCAGTCAGTCAGCCAGTCAGGAAGCCAAGAGTCTGTTTCTACTCTACTCATGTGCTATTAAAGGAGCATTCATACGTACACAGCCGCCATGAGGTTCTGCAATCGGAGTGGCTTGAAACATGCACTGGTCAAATCAGAGCAGACAAACACCTCGTCCGGCAGTCGAGGATTCCAAAACAAGGCAGGCAGGCAGGCAGGCACATACATGACATCACCTACCTGGCTCGCTTTGTCAGCAGGCACATTTCATTTTGCTAAAAAAGGCTGCCCGCCTCCCCCCCCCCGCTCCCTTCCCTCTCTCACACACACAGAAAGAGAGAATAGACAAAGAGACGCATGAAAAAAAGAAAGCCTCCTGTAGCTCCCCATGCCTCACAAATTTCCCTGCATGTATCAGCGCCTCCCTGCCTGCCTGCCTGCGTGCCTCCCTGCCTGCCTGCCTGAATGCAGAACGCCGACGACATGCTCAACCAGGCGTCCCTCGAGAAGATTCTCAACAGAGCAGACGACGTCCTGCAGAGAGAGACTCCATCCGGAAAGGTCGGCTTGTCTGTCTGTCTGTCTGTCTGTCTGTCTGTCTGTCTGTCTGTCTGACGATATAGTCTGTGTGTCCGTCAGTCAGTCGGGGGGTCCCTTCTGTTGTTTTGGGTGTCTTGTGCTTTTGTAGCCACTGATTTTGTCTTGAGAAGCGGAATAAAATGCACAATTAGGTGTGGATCCGAGAGACGATCAACATTTGTTTTCATTTCTCTTTCCATCATAATCCAATTTCGCATGTGCATGCGTCTCTCGATCCTCTCTGCAGCCCACCACTCTGCTGGAGATTCTCCAAAAAGAGAAGGTGAATGCCGAAAGTGACACCCCTGTCGACGAGACTCTGGCAACTAATGAGGTGGAAGACAGAACCGGTCAGACTGAGGACATCACGCCAAAAACGCCAACAAAAGATCAGACCGAGGACATCACGCCAAAAACGCCAACAAAAGATCAACTGCCGGGTGCTGATGCTGCATCAGATACCGTACCGAGCACCGTCACGACGGAGAGGGATGCGGACTCTTCCCCAGCGGTCAGTGAGGACTCAAAAGAGACAACGATTTTGGAAAGAACGGAGAAAGCAGGAATCTAATTTCTACTTATTTCGATCTGTATGCGTTGTTTTATTGTCTGTGAACTATCTGCTTCCCCACCTTTTCTCCTTCTTTCTCTGGCTATCCTTTTTGTGTCTCTGCCCTCTTTGCTACCGCCCCCCCCCCCTTTTCTCTCTGTGAGCGTGTGCACGTGTATGTGTGTGTGGTGTGTGTGTGTGCGTGTGGTGTGTGTGTGTCAGCTTGGTTCATTGAGATCAAAGGATAACCAGGGCAGCATCAAACCAACTGCCCGTTCCTGTGCAAAAGTGAAAGTGGAGAACTATCGACTAAACATTTAATTCCTCTAGCTGGCTGTGCTGTCGGTTCCCTTACTTAATTCTTGCAAGCCTCTGCAGGTCAACCACGAGATCGTCGAGGAGCCTTCTCCCGACCCTCTTCGCGGCAAAGTCAATGGGGTGCGTCCAAAGGACACACACACACACACACACACACACACACACAGAGAGAGAGAGAGAGAGAGAGAGAGAGAGAAAGACACAGAGATTAACAAGGCCACGGATAGAACAGGCATGGGATCACGAGGGGGGGGTTCGGGGCGTGTGATAGGAGTCTCCTTTACAGGAGCATCCTGCGGTGATAGATCACAATCCACAGTTTCGAAATGGCTGCTAAGGGAAAATAAATTCCTTCGGTAGAGCACCAGTGCAATACAGCGACCCCCTACTGAACGGAACCGCTGGGTCCTCCCGAACGATGCAAATGATGTTTCCTTTCTTCTTATCATTTTTCCACTACATTTCTCTTCGGACCTCCTCCCTCCCCGTTTAATTTGTCCCCGCCTTCCAACCATCTCTATTTCTCCATTTCTCCCCCCCTCCTCCCCCCTTCGAAATTAAGAGTCTGCCATTGTGGTTTTGAAGAGTCGTCCATGCAGCAACTCTTGACGGGATAGAAGCTTCAGACCCAGTCCGGGTCCCTCCCTTTGTTTGTGTACGCGTATGGATGTACGCATCGATGATGAATAAATAAATAAATGCAGGAGGAGGGCGGAGAGCCGTCTGCTGTTCTCTCCGAAGTCCAAATGGAGAAGAACCTCGACAAGGACGTGGAGGAGATGCAGCAGCTCCACCCTGCGTCCTTCAAGACCAACGAAGAACTCCGAAAAAGTTAGTTTTTTTTTTCAGTACATGACGGCTCAAATTGCGCAGAGACCCTCAAAACATCATCTTCTTGATGTTTTTTTCTTCTACGTATTGTTCTTTGTCTCGCAAGTTTGCATGCATGCTGCGTCTGCATAGTCAGGACATATTCGTAGAGACCAGGACACTATGCGAATGAATATGAATAGTTGCATGCGGGATATCGAATGTCTTTTGAATTTGTCTTTTGACATAGGTATGTTTCTCTAATCACGTACGAATGAACGAAAATGACTGCAGACACTGTCACTGAGATTGAGAGTGCCCCAGACGTGGAGAACGTTGGCAATAAGATTGAAAGCTTTGAGGAGGCTCTCAAGATCAACGTAGCAGAACTGAAACCAATTGTCGACAGCAAGGAGGCAGACATCAGAGAGGTCGGTCTGTCGGTCGGTCGGTTGAGTGAATAAGCGAGTGAGTAGTTGTGTTAGTGAGTGAGCAGGTAACGAAACATGAACCAATGAATTATGACTCCAAAAGATTTCAAGCTAGAGCTGTGTTTACAAAAGATATGCATGTCCTTCCACCGCAAAGCAAAGAAACGGATACAGGCATAAGGCAGGGATCCTCTGTTTCTGGGAGAATTAAGCTCGAATTGCACATCTTTTCTTTTCTTTTCTTTCGTGCGTATCTTGTCATGCGCCTTTCATTTCGAAATGTGCGGATTTTTCCTTTGTGTCTGCTCTTCCGTAGTATTTCTTTTTCCTTTCGGCTTCCTGTGGCTGAACTGCAACACCGATCCCTTGAAAGAAATGCAACACAGGCACACAAATCGACTGTCAAGAGGATCATGCGTGAAAGATGCAGGGAAAAAACATCATTGGGGGGTGTCTGAAATATTCATTGGTGGATCGATCTATCCTTCCATGCTTCAATCAATTGTTCCCTCCTCGCTGTTCGCCTCCCTTGCTCTTTCTTGCAGTTGAAGGACAACGACACGCTGAAACTCCTGGAGACTTCAGAACTGACTGCAGAGCAAAAAAGGGACTTTGACGGAATTGCTCTGAGCGCCAGCGATGTCAGTCCGCTTGTCAGTCAGTCAGTCAGTTAGTCACCCTTCGCACCCTTGCACATGTGTTCCCCCACTTTTGTCGTTCGATTTGTTCTGCATGTGCTTGCTGGGTTTACCCAGTGGGGTGTACCGAATGATCGAGTCTCCGACAGAAAAATTGATCCAAAACCCTCTGTCTGCGTGTCTGTCTGGTTGTCTGTCTGTCTGTCTTTGTGTCTCTGTGTGTGTGTCCAGGATTTGAAAAGAAAGCAGGACGGCATCTGGAAGGAAGCTTTCGGTATCGACGGAGAGGTGACTCAAGAGATGAAGAACCAAAAAATGGCGGCAGCCAGCAAGGAACAACTCGTCGACTTCCGCAACAAACTGATCGTCAGTCCTGCAGCTAGACGGATGGATGAAGTGCAGCAGTAGGAAGAGACACAATCATGACCATGATCAGAAGAGGCAGAGAGGAGATTCTCTAGACATTCGGAACGCATCTCTTCTTTGCAATACGACTTGAGCGAGACTGCTCTTCATCTTTTTTCGTGCCGATTTCTCCTCTCTCTATTCTTTCGTTTTGTTTTCACTCGGTCTTTTCTTTGTGCCTTCCTCTGTTTCGGTCCTCTCCTTCCCATTTTTGTGTAGCTGACTTTCTTCTTCGTCTTATTCTTCTGCTTTTTCTCTTCGCTGAGCTGAAGGTGACTGAATGTGGAAGGTACAGATGCGAGAGACAAACAGGTCGCCCCCATCTTTCTGTGCACGCATTTGAAATTTGTTGAATGTTAGTGTGAGTGCTCGAAAGTGTTCTCGCAAAACTGGAACGAAATTGTTATCGTCTTCTCCCACTGTCCCCTCCGGCTGCCGCCTGCAGGACACTCACAAATACGTGTACGCGGTGAGTTTGTCTGCCGTCTCGCGTCCCTTCACTGTCGGCTCCTGTCCTTTGCTCTCTCTCAGGGCGACCCGTTCTTTCTTTCTTTCTTTCTTGCTCGAACTAAGCGCGGTTTTGTCTTTTTCCTCTTTGGTTTTTGTGGTTTCGAGTGTTTTCTTTGTGAATTTGCCCCTTCATTCTTACTATTTTTCCCTTTCATGGCTAAAATGCACCCGCATCTTTCTGTCTAAATCCTTCAATGCGTAAGGTTTATCCCTCTGCTTGACTCCCACTTATCCGTGCACATCCCTAACCCCCTCCTGTCTCTCTTGTTCTTGCTCTTCTCCTTCTTCTTTTTCCTCTTGCAGACCGACGTCCTCGAACAAGCGGTGAGAATGGAGGGAGAGGGCTGGGCTTTACCTGATCCGTTCTCTCTCTCTCTCTTCCTCTCTCTTTGTGTGTGTGTGTGTGTGTGTGTGTGTGTGTGTAAGTGAATGCGGTCGGGTCGCATTTTTGGCCTGCTCTGCGCCGTGCTGTTCTGCTCTGGCATCTTTTGGGAGTGTTTTCAAAAGCAATCATCCAGAAGAGAGGACTGAATGCACATTTGGTTTCGTCTGTTTCCTGGAAGAGAAAGGTAGGAAATGATTGCGGTAGACGCAGAGAGAACAGGAGAGAGGGGAAGTGACGGAGTGCTACAGGAGAGGAACATACAGAGACATGAATGACGACAGGAAAAGAATAAATTAGTCGATCTGGGCGTCCTATTCAATCCTTTTCTTTTTTCTGCCTTCTTTCGCCTCGTTTGCTCCTTTCTTTGTCCTCTCGGCTCATTTGTTTCTTTGTTCTTTCGTCCATTCACATGCAAAGAAATCGGACCATTGATTTGCTTCCCCTGTCCCTCGTATGTGTTTCCTCCTCGTTTTTCCGTCTCTTCCTGTTTGCAGAAGACCATTCTCGACGTGAGTCAATCTTTGATTGCATGCCTTCCTTTCACTGCCGTGCATGCCTTACTTCATGTCCCTCCTTTTCTCTTTGTGACTTTTTCTTTGCCTCGCTCTGTGCCCTCTTCTTTCCGTTCGCGCACCCCAGTTCCATTCGCTGATAATGCAAAGGCAAGCAGACAGACAGACAGACAGACAGACAGACAGAAAGGCAAGCCTTCTCGATAGGACTCTCAGCAAGAGATGTTCTGCATTCTCATCTGTAGGGCTCGGTATGCCTTGAGGAGTGGTGAGCCGTTCACGCCTCCCCGCCTCTTCTTTTCTCTTCCACTCCCCGTGACTCCCAGACAGTGTCACCTGCAAAATTGGTGTTGATTGAGAATAATCAAATGGGCGTGCGGACGGCGACGTGCATGAACAAATGATGCAATGAATGCATAATGGAAGAACGAAATAAACAAAATATCACAAGTGAACAAATGAATCGATTGTGTGTTGTGCTGCTTGACACTGTCTGCAGATGATGACCACAAGGGAGATGGTCAGTGACTTGACGGACTGAGGTCTCAACAGGCCGATCGTGTTTGACACATCTGTCTCTTTGAAAGGGATGTCACCTACAGAGTAGATGAAGTGAGCATGCATGCAGTGAGGCCGTGTGGACTTTTCAGTGCGCATCAGCGCATCTCACGAAGAAAGACGAGGGAGAGGGGACTGCAAGAAAGAAAAATCACGCTTGGAGTTTGTCATAAAGAGGAAACAAAAAATAATCGAAAGCTGTCCTTTCAGAGAGTGCAGAGCTGATCTAGAATCTTTCGTGCATGGATGAGTTTGCCGAAGATTGAACCTCTCAGTACGAATCATCTGCCAGCACGCGCATTTGTACTTTCACACGTTTGTATAAGTGGCTCAGTGCCTGTCTTGTCCTGTGCTTGTCCGCAGGCACGCATGGTGATGGATGCCCAAAACTCTCTCACGGTCTGTCTGGTCTTGCGTGGCTTCACTTTTTTGTCTTGGCTCTTCCTTTTCCGGCCTTTTGAGTTCTTCTTTTTTGTGACTGTGTAATGTGAGGGAGCGAATAAAGTGAAAAGCTAAAGGAGGAGGATGGACGTCCCTTAACTTTTCTCTGTGTGCTTCCAGGAAGGCCGTACGTAGCAGCCAGTGCAGTTCAGCTCTTTCCTTCAGTTTCACAGCATGCAAAGATCATTCTTCGTTCCTTTCTGCCGCCCGCCCGTGATTCTCCGTCCTTTCCCCCCTTCTTGTCTATGAACTTGCCACTGTATCATCCTGAAAGCGCCCCCCCCCCCCTCTTTTCTCCTTCTTTCTGAGTGGAGGATTCCGAACCTGTTCGAGGCTGCAGTGTGCGAAATAGCTCGGTTCCTGTGTGACTCTGAATGCATGTGTGTGTGTGTGTGTGTGAGTGATGCAGGGGGCGACTGCATACAAAGAAGAAAAATTCGAGGTAAGGTACTGTGCAGCTTTCTCGTCAAGAGGGCGTTTTTGTATTTTTTAAGCTTCTCCGTGCGGTGTGCTCTTTCAGACTGCCGGACGTTCACCTCTTCTCTGCTTGACGTCTGTCATCGCTGTCTCTTTTTTTTCTGCGTCGGCCTCTCGAAAGTTCCTTGTCTGTCCACCTTCTCTCTCACCGGCTTCATTCATTGCAATCTGAATGAATTGCCTGTCCGTCTGACCGACTGACCACAGGGCAGCAAGGCTTTCCATGAAAAACAACGCATTGCTCCTCTGATGCGATAGCATCTTGACTTTTGTCTGCTCTTGACTTCACCTTCATGCATGTATGTGGTTTTGCATGCAGCTTCTCGATGCGAAGGTGAGTGAGAGGAGACCGTGGGGGGTCTCTGAGGAGAAGGATGCGAGGGAAGCGGGCAGAAAAAGAAAATTTCTGGCAGGAAGGAGACGACAGCCTAGCTCTTGCTGCATTTTCTTCATTTTCGATCGTTTTGTTGTTTCTGACTGCCCCGTCGTGCACAAGCAAGCCACGCACCCTCCTAGAACTCCATGGAGGGAGTTCATATTGTGACTCTTGTAGTAGATGCATTCTTTCTGTGTATGTACACTACTCGATGCATATATACTCATCAGCGCTGCACATCGCGCAAACAGACAAACGGACTGAGTGAACGAAGGGTCAAAAAAGCCAAGAAAAAAAAAAGAAACTGAGTGCATGCAGATGAAGGAGCACAACCAACCAAACAAACAAGAAAAAAAAAAGAAACTGAGTGCATGCAGATGGAGGAGCACAACCAACCAACCAAACAAACAAGAAAAAAAAAAGAAACTAGCTGAGTGCATGCAGATGAAGGAGCACAACCAGCCAACCAAACAAACAAGAAAAAAAAAAGAAACTAGCTGAGTGCATGCAGATGAAGGAGCACAACCAACCAACCAAACAAACAAGAAAAAAAAAAGAAACTGAGTGCATGCAGATGAAGGAGCACAACCAACCAAACAAACAAGAAAAAAAAAAAAAACTAGCTGAGTGCATGCAGATGAAGGAGCATAACCAACCAACCAAACAAACAAGAAAAAAAAAAGAAACTAGCTGAGTGCATGCAGATGAAGGAGCACAACCAACCAAACAAACAAGAAAAAAAAAAGAAACTAGCTGAGTGCATGCAGATGAAGGAGCACAACCAACCAACCAAACAAACAAGAAAAAAAAAAGAAACTGAGTGCATGCAGATGAAGGAGCACAACCAAACAAACAAACAAGAAAAAAAAAAGAAACTAGCTGAGTGCATGCAGATGAAGGAGCATAACCAACCAAACAAACAAGAAAAAAAAAAGAAACTAGCTGAGTGCATGCAGATGAAGGAGCACAACCAACCAAACAAACAAGAAAAAAAAAAGAAACTGAGTGCATGCAGATGAAGGAGCACAACCAACCAAAAAAACAAACAACGAAACAAGCAAACAAACAAAAAAACAAAAAACTGACTGCATTGTGTGCAGATGAAGGAGCTCCGCAGTGCGTACAACGAAGCTTGGTCGAAGACGAAGGCCGGAGTGCGGAACTCTGACCAGGCCTTGGTTGCTTTGATTTCCGAAGAAATGGCTCTGGAGAATATCCACACAGCGAAGGGAACCTTGACTCCCGAGGAAGTGGAAACGCTGCGAAACCAAATCTACGATGTCCGTCCGTACTTTAATTGCCTTAATCGCTTTCACTTAATTCCGGGGAGAGCAAAACAAATCCGCCAGCTCTGCCTCTTTCAACGAGAAACACTCCTGTCGAAGAACGTTGAAACGCCCAAACGGGACAAGTGTTTGAGAGCACAATCTGGACTGTGAACGGTTTGCGAGATCGAGAGGGAAGATACGGAAAGTGCAGACCATCAATCGCCATTGAATTCAACCAGGCAGGAAATCGTGTGATTCTCGATGCGTCTTCCCATCATGTCGAAATGGAATGGCTTCGCATCTGTGTCTCTCAAGATTCTTCCTGATTGACGTCACTTCCTCTCCTTGGCTGGCTCTTTTACTGTGGAGAAAGATAAAAAGAACCTTTAGAACCTGCTCGCTCTGGCCCTCTCTGTCTGTCTCCCTCTCCGTCTGCCACCCTTACCCCGGTCTCTGTGTGCGTGTGTGTGGGCGATTGACTTCGGGTTTGCGTGTGTTCTGTCTGCAGCACGCAATCGCGTCCTTCATTGAGATGTGGAGCTGCAGCGAGGAAACGAAATGCCATCTGGAGACCACGCCCTCAAAACAGGAAGACTGCAAGAAGGATGCAGAGGCCATGTGCAAGGCAGCAAGCCTGGAGAAGGAGAGGGTGTTCGAAAGAGAATCAGCCCCAGAGGTGCGCACGCATCCATGCATCATCTTCAGTCTGTGCTCATGCGTGCACTGGCTTTGTGGTCATGTTCATTTGGCAGTTTCTGTGCCGCACCCTTGCATACCCTTATGAGTAGGTATGTATTCGGCCGCAAAAGCAGAAAGGATATGCAGAAAGTATCCGTTTGAACGCACTTGGTCTCCTCCCTTCTCGTTGCCTGACCAAAAGCCAGAGGGATTGAGGGGGTCTTGTTTGTCGGAAATTGTGTGTGTGTGTGTGTGTGTGTGTGTGTGTGTGTGTGCTTGTACAGGTCAGAGCCGTCGAAGAGGATCGTGGAGGCGCGATCGTGTACCCCGGAGAGCCCCATGAAGAGGAGCTGGCCACTAGCGGCACGGTGGGTCGAATTCTCTCTCTCTCTCTGTCTCTCTCTCTCTCTCTCTCTCTCTCTCTCTCTCTCTCTCTCGGTGTGTGTGTGTGTGTGTGTGTGTGTGTGTGTGTGTGTGTGTGCGTGTGTCTGAGAGAGAGAGAGAAAGAGAGAGCGTATGTGTGGGAGGGTGCATTTGTGTGCAAATTTGCATTTCAAAAAACAATTAAGGATACCGCGGTGTCCGATCCGGGTCCATTCAGATACGTCTTTCTTTGACTCAACTGTTTCCCTCTGTGCTCGGAGATGATGAAATCAGACAGGGAGAAGAGCACTGTGCGGCTACGCTCGTCAATCAGATGCGAATGGCAGCGAGATAAGAGAAGAGAGGAAGGGTGAAGAAGGAATAAAATCCATTCTTTTTTCGACCTGCATCTTTTGCTGCTTCCCTTCACTAATCGGAAAGTTGTAGAGCAGAGAGAACAAACAATTCCTGCTGGGTACTGCCATTGCTTCAGTGACGACCGCAATTGATTAATACAGTGGAAAGGTGTGCTTGCGGCTTTGAGGTGATCTGGTCTCTACAGTATTGACTGACTGTCTGTACACATGTACGAATGAATATTTGGTCAACGGGCGGACGAATCCGCACGCCCTCATGCTCATATTCATATGTTTGATGCATGTGCATGTTCCTGCAGCCCACCTCTGGGCAGCAGGCGTTTTTCCTTGAGAGGACGCCGATGCCCTACCTGCTTCTGAAGGTCGGTTTAGCTCTGTGCCTATGTTCGAAATTCAGGAGCATATATGTTGCTCTGTACCTGTTTCTCTTTTTCTTTTAACCCATTCTATTTCATATGGTACGCTTTTCCCGCTGTGCAAGCTCTCTATCGATAGTTGTGGATCTGCCATTCTCTTGCAAGTTGTTGGAATGAATGGAATGCATTAATCTCCCTCGAGAGACAAAGTAGGGGGAACGGAACAAGCAAGTAAGTGAGAGGTCTGCGAGTCTGTAAAGCAGCAACGCTTCGTTGTCTTTACTTCAGTGCAGCCCCAAAGCCAACTAATGAATCGCGCTTATGGTATCATTCCATATTCTTTATATTTTGGCGTAATTCATTTCAATTCAACTTTGTGTATGTCATTTTTCATCGAGTCCAATTCGAAGCTCTGATGCATTAATTTTCAGTCTCCATGAGTCCTGAAGGTCTACAAGCTCCTCAAGGAAGAAAGAGCGATGTGCGCCTCCTGCTTCTTCGCAGATTGTGGACTCTTCTCTCTTCTCTGTATACCATAATACGCATTTGACCTTTGTCTGCGTGATCGATCAAACGTTCCCCTGCAGGCTGGCACGGGTCCCCAAAGAGAGAGAGGTGACCTCAATCTGCTCCAGCAGGCCAAAACAGAACCTCATGCGAGCTGCAAGGACTTCGATATCTGGGCCAAGTACGAGGTCGAGGTCGAGACCGGGACTGGAGAGGCAAAGAAAAAGGAAACTCAATGCAAGGACAGGGAGGACTGTAGCACTGCAGAGTGCGTGACAAACAAGACCTGCAAAGCCGAGAATCTCTTCTTCATGACCAGAGGACGCGAAACACCGGCGTGCACGCAGGTGGAGTGCAAGACGGGAAAGGAGGACGGAGAATTTGACCCCTCTCTGGAAGTCTGCAGGGGAGGGAAGGCGAGTCCAGTGGTAGAGCTGACCAACAGAAAAGACGCCATCGAGAAACTCATTGCAAACCTCAAGGAAGGCGACAACGCGACTAACATTGAAACAACGCTCACAGCCCTCACGGATAAAAACAAGGAATTGAAGGATGCAGAGGAAGCGCTCGAGAAAGCCAAACTGGCATTCGACAACATGGAATGTGACCGCACCCAAAAATTTGACGCCGATAACAAAAAATGCATAGACAAGTTGGAGCCTGACTGCAAACCGGAAGACGGAGTCGAATGGAAAGAGGGCAAGTGCGTTCTCGGAAACCCAGCAACTGCACAGTCACAAAGTGGACCCACGTGCACCCCCGCTGAGAAGTTGGACGACAATACCAAAGCGTGCGTCCCCAAGCCTAAGCCCGAATGCAACGGGGATAAAATAGAATGGGATGATGCAGCCAACAAGTGCAAAGTGACAACTGGGTTCCTTCAGACAGAGGCCAGACGACCACAGCAGGGGGACGAGTCACTCGTCTTCCAGGAGCACAAAGCTGCGGCAGCATATGACAGTAAGATGGCGCTGCTTGACCATCTGAAAGAAGATCTCGAAAACAAGGAGAAAGCGGTGAGAGACAAAAAAAAAGAAGTAGCCACCGCGGATGCAGCGTACATCGTGGCAGTCGGTGGGAAGTCGAAGGCAGAGCAGATTTTGCGGTTGAGAGAGTCAGCTGCGAAGATCCAGAGCGCTATGCAGTTGGCAGACAAGCAGGCAACCCTTGAGTCCTCCGCTTCGGGGGTCGCTGCTGCCATCCGTCAGGCGGCAGAGACAGCAGTCGACCACAAAGAGAAGATCTTTCAGTCTGCTGTCATGGAGGAGAGGGAGGAGCTCATGGAGGCGGCACAGAAAGCATTTCAGGCCAGAGAGGCCGCCAAAAAAGCAAAGGCGAAGACCGAGGGCACAGGCGAAGGAACTGACGAAGCATCCGACGCCACTGCAGCAACAGAAGAAACTCCACAGGCACAGTGCGAGAAGGACCTCACCAAAAAATGGGACGCTTCTGCAGACACGCCGGAGTGCAAGCCCAAGACGGAGCCAGAGTGCACTGGGGAGAAAATAGCATGGACCGATGGGGCCTGCAAGCCGAAGACCGCCTTCCTCGACTCTACAGTCCCCACCGAGAATCTCTTCCATCAGAAAGGGGCAGCTGTGTTCCTGCAACTCCAAGAGACCAACGGGAACTGCAAAGTATCAGAGGGAAAGTACGCGGAAGACCCTACTGACCCGAGCTCTGCCTGCAAGTGCATCGCCAGGGGAGCAGTTCTCGACTCCGCGTCGCAGAAGTGTCAGTGCACGATGACGGGAGTCACCGGGACAGACGGGCTCTCTGAAGACAAGACAAGGTACGTGCACGGGGCAGATAGAGACTCAGTCATTGCTAGTAAAGAAGTCAAAATTTATCCTTCGATCGTGCGCATTTTGCCATCCATTCCACTTGCCGGAGATCTCCTATTCGTTTAGTTTCGTCGAAATTTTCCTTTTCCGTTTGGTGACCGCGTCAGTGTACGCGAGGTCGATGCCTCCTTTACCTTAATTGCCAAGTTTTCATTTTGACTTGTACCGCCCATTTGTTGCATGCATTTCTGGTGATGGGGTATTGCTCAAAGCCGGCACCTAGGAGTTTTGCTTCCTTGCTCTTGGTTTCGTTCATTCATTTTTTTCTTTGGTTTGCTTCCTTTTTGACAAGCAGTCAAAACACCGTTCGTCTTTTTTATCCGTGGATTGAAATGCGGGAACCCGAACGCAGTGAATTGATACAAAAGAGAGACTGGAGAAGAAACTTCCTGTACGTAATAGTGAATCATGAATGAATGAATGGTGCTTTCATCGTGCAGGTGCAACTGCGGAGACGGAAAGGCGGTGAATGCGGCAGGCGATGCGTGCATTGGTCAAGCACTGGTCGAGAAAGAACTGAAGACCCAGGAGGACCAGGCAGTCCTCGCCCAGATGAGGAAACAGAACACCGACATGATCGCCACAGGTACGTCCGCTTCTCTAGATCAAGCAATACGATGCATCACCTATGCATGCATTTTCTTTCATATGTGTGAAAGAATTTTGTATGAAAGAAATGCAGTACCTGTCCATCTCTGCCCATCCATCCATCCATCCATCCATGCACCTATGCGTCTGACCCTCTGACTGTCTTCATGCCAAGCGATTTGTTTGGATATGTTCCTGTACCTGCATGAACAATAGAGCACTGCCAAGAGACAATTCAAAAGACAAAAAAAAGGAGGATCCTTCCTATCCTTTTATATCTACTTGAGAAGGTTATGTGAGCCTTCGAATCTCTGACGCACAATGCCATCCGACAAATATGTGCGCATTAATTCGTCCTTCTTTTTGGTTGCATCAGGGGAGCATGTCACAGTGAAAGCTAACAGAGATTGTGTCGATGGATCAGCGTGCACGCATTTACACTTCTCTGTCCCTCCCCCTGACGCACGCATTTATACGCACCTTTCTTCTGCTTGCAGCCGAGGAGGCCACGAAGCTGCTCTCTGGGTACACGAACGAGATGAAGAGTTTCGCCAAGACAAACACCAAGGAGAAGGATGTGCAAGCAAAGAGGTCTCTCCCCCCCAAGCATCTCTTCATGAAGAAAGCAGAAATCGACGCAAAGCAGGCCCAGGACGCTCTGTCTGTCCAGAACGACATCACCGGCACTGTGACTCAGGACAATCCTGAGTGGTACAGGACGGCAAAGAGCCTTGTTGGCGTCTCCAGCAGTCTGGGCACAGCAGAGGTAGGTGGATATAGACAGACAGAGATGCAACATTGATCACAGATAAGCGTCCCGACATGAGACGAATCAATGTGCTCTCAGCAGTAGCTCAGCAGAATGCGCGTCAGTCAGTCAATGTTTTGGGGGTTCGTTCCAATTTGTCGGTCAGTGTCAGAGGCTGGTTTTGTCTGCTCTCTTGGTCAGACTGTCGCCAGCTTTGTTGGTCTGATTTGCTTGCGTGGAAGCTTGTTCTTGTTACTGCCCATCTGTCTGTTTTTTTCACCTTGTTCTTCATCGGTCCGTCTGGAATTCTTCATTGGTGTCGAATTTACTCCTGGTGCGTCCAGCTGTCTTCGCGCCTTGAGCTGGCTGTCCGTCTGTGCCTTTTGTGATTCCTCTCTTGATCGATGTCTTTGTGTTTGTGCATGTGCGTGATGCCTGTGAAGATATGTATGTAGAAATATGCGTGTGTGTGTTTGCACTGCATGTCGGTGATTTGGCCTGCAGGTGAGGAAAGAGGAGATGAACGCAAACATGGAGGCTGTGATGAAGAACTCCGTGCGTGCGTCAATCCTGGCCTCTATCGAGCAACTAACCCTCGCCTCCCGCAGACGTCTCCTCGAAGAGCAGTTCGTCGAGGCAGTCGCCAACGCTCCCTATGTGGCGGAGGTTCTGGCCAGAAAGAAGCTAGTCAGTCATCATCATAAAGGAATAATAGTTACTAGACATGTGCAGAATCCCAAGAATGAGTGTATCAATATGTCAACCTCTGAGGGACTTCTTTCTATGGAACACTAGTGGATGTGTCTATCAATTTGCTCTTTCGAGATGCACGCCTTCCACAATTAGACGAATGTGAATCAGAGCGTGGAGATGAACTCATGCATTAGAACGTTGCTGTGAACGCGTGCTGCCGATCAGATTTTGTGCATGAACTTTCTTACGACGTCGTCTTCTGGATTATATTTTAAATTTTTTGACTACGAGAGTCCCTCATTGCACACACACACACACACACACACACACACACACATATATATATATATATATATATATATGTATATATTATATAAAATATATGTCACATCGCATCGATCGTTGCAGGTCCGCTCGAAGGTCCAGAACCGCCTCTCTTTCTCGCCCGAAGTCGCGGAGAAGAGACTGAACCTCCTCGTGGAATCCGAAAAAACCGCACTCCTTCCGTACTACCTGGCCTACCTCAGAAGCAAGCGCAGTCAGTCAGTATGTTAATCTTCTTCTTTGTTGCAGTTCTGTATTGCATATTGAGCAGTAGAAGAGAATCCGGAAGTCTCAGTAAACCGCTCATACTTCCTCATAGGTTTCTCAAGCAAAACGAGAATCTGTGCCTTTGTGACGCTGTGTCTTTGGCCTTCCTCAGAAATCTCCGTCTCTCTGCATGTCTTTTTTTTCTTTTAAGCGTCCGGGTCTCCGGCACAACCCTTCCGCCCGAATTGCCTATGCGCCCCTTCCTTTCTGGACGGTACGAGAATGAATATCGTCCTGTCCTGTCGTCCGTTCATGTCAACACATTCTCCCTCGATCGATCGATTTCAGCCCATACCTCTTGCATGGCGTCAAGATCGATCGATTCATCCTTGTACACAGGCAATCGCCTTTCACGCCTCTTTTTCTCTTTGTGCGTGTATGTGTGTGCACATGCAGGTCAGTACGAGAGAGAGGCGATCCGGAAGCCCTTCTACAAGGCCCTCGGCACAAAGAACATCGGGGTCATCGTCAACGCAGGCGAGCCTACAGAGCACATGGAGGCAGACCGCTCCCTAGACCCCGCCATCGAGAGAAAGGTGGACCCCACCACCAGCACAGTCAAGTAAGTCCCTCCTTCCCCAACCAACCAACCAACCAACCACCCAGAGACTTCCCATACCTACCTTCAGTCTGGAGTCCCGCAGGCAGACAGAGACCAAAAGACAGGGGCGGGTGCCAGAGGGGAGAAAGAGGAAAGAAGAAGAGAAACAAAAGCAGTGGAAGAAGAACAAAGAAACTCAACAGTAATGCGACAAAGAAAGAGTGAACGCACATTTTGAAATATTAAAAAAAAGTGGAATGAACAGAAAGAGAGAGGGAGAGAGAGAGGGAGAGAAAGACAGATTGAAAGCGCAGGAAAGAAAGGACGAGAGAGAGGGAGGGAGGATCCAGCCCTTCATGCGGGTGAGAACTCTACGAAGAGATACTTGCATATCAAAATATGAAATACACACTTTGGCCCTCCCTGAAGAGTATGCTGACGTTTGTATTTTTCTTTGCGTGGGGATGGATGGGGATTCTGGACTCCTGGCAGCTGACCTCACAGGTCCCTCCTGCATATGCACATCATTGCTTGCACATCAGAGAGAGTGGACGTGCATTCTCAGCTTTTTCACTTTATTAGAGTCGACCTGTTTCCCTGTCTCTCAAAAGCTTGACTTTTGCCTCTCGTCTCTCCCGCCTTTCTGTCTCTCTCAATGTGTGAGCGCAGATACGCGGAGAAGCGCGCAGAGGTGAACCAGATGATCGACGTGGCAAGCCAGGAGATGAACAGCCAGACCAACGCAGCGCCCGTCGTTGCAGGTGGGCCGGCCGGTTGATGGATGTGCGGACATTTACATGGCCCTGCAGGTGTAGGTTGATCGGATTCTATTGTAATTAACATATCATGTGTCCAAAATTGTTTGCAATTGAATTCGTGCTGAATCAAAACACCCTTGAGACTTCCCGGGTGAATGAAACTTGTCAGAAAGACCTCAGCGATCTTTAACAGCTTTGATTGAAAAAATAAAACAGCAAACACAATCATGATTGCTTGCTTGCCTGTCTGCCTGAAATTCTTCTCTGTATGTACATGTGCAGACCACCACAAGGATTTTGAGGGTCAACTCTCAAGAGACCAGCCGAAGTGGGAGAAGAGTTGATTGAGTTCGACGACCTCGGACTCTCCTACCCTGTCTCTTCGTTCCTTCAACAGAACGCCGAGATGGTCGTGGAAGAAAACAACACACCCACCAAGCAAATGGAAATGCAAGCACAGAAAGAAGAAGCCGACGCAGGTGATTTGCCCTCCGCTTTCCTCCAGCTCTCTTCCCCTTCTCCTGCCGCGTTCAGATTTGCAGCTCGCAAGGTCATGCCCCGATACAGCGACACCCACGCCGACGAGAGAGTCAGTCTCGAGAGAGAGGTCAGGAACCTCGACGACGAGATCACTGCCCTGACCATTCAGCTTCAAGACACCACGAAGGAGATCCAGAAGGCACAGACAGAGCTCGTGTCAAACTCACAGGATCCAGCCATGGTCAAGAGCCAGAGACGGCAGCTTGATGAGATCCAGAAGAAACACGACAATCTCCAGACAGCGTTGGAGATTGCTGAGAAGAAGAGAGAGAGAATTCAGAACATCTACGCCACCCAGGCAACAAGGGACAACTCTGTTTTGGCAGAAATTTCCAATCTGAAGGGTGACATGCCGAAGTACCTGGAGGCCGTCGAACAGGAAGAGCGTCTATTGCTAGAAATTGAAAACCTTCAGACTCTCGTGGCAATGGTCAGTACGTCAAGCCGGATGGAGCAAGACATGGCCCTCATGCATGCATGTACATGAGGAAATAGATGCATAACGTCTGTGAAAAAAAAGAAACAGACAGCAAGACGCGCCAACACTTAGACAGGCGGAAAGAGGACGCTTTTGCTGTTCTTGCCGAGCCCCCGTTCACTTACTGTTCACTGATTTGGTGCCATTCTTTCCGAAATTCGGCGCGCTTTGTTATCAGTATTCTCGGGTCCTTATGTGTGTCAAGCATGTGTATCGATCGATCGAAATAATACAATGAAGAAACTCTAGCTCGGTGCATCAATCGATAAATCGATGGATGGATGGATGGATGGATGGATGGATGGATATATGGATGGACGAATGGATGGATGGATGGACGAATGGATGGATGGATGGACGAATGGATGGATGGAATGCTGCAGGCACGGAGAGGCGACACCTCCCTGTTCCCCTCACAGGCGTTGATCCAATTGGAATTGAAGAGAACAGAGCTGAAGGAGGCACAGAGCAGCCACAAAGTCCTTTTCGAAGTGATGAAGAGAAAACTGAAGAGACACAACAGCTTCGCATTCTTTGAGGTTGGTACGCTTCTTCTTCTTCTTTTTCCCTTTCTGTCTGTGTAAACACGGATGGACCCATGAGGCTGTCTATATGCATATCGATCCTTTTCATTGGTTTGGGTGAGATGATAAAAATTCCTTTTTCTCCGCCCATCCACGCCAATCTCCTTCTTGTTTTTGTCTGATGTTTTTTTTTTGCCTCCAAATCAATCAAATGAGACCCTGCAACGATTCACCCACTTCTCACTCTCTCTTCCCTTTGCTTTGTCTTCATGTATGTCTCTCATTCCTCTCCCGCACAGCTGAACGTTCCCGTCTGTTTCCCTCTCCCCCTTTCGCGCCTTCTGTGCACACGGCCGTCATGTCCCTCCCGTCCCCTCCCCTGCAGGTGGCAGCTCGCCAGATGACCAGACACATCAACCAGGACTTCTACGACGCGCAGGAGAGGTGCAAGAAGCAGAACATCAGAGAGAGGCTCAGGGAGTACCAGGGAGCCGTCGACAGAGTCAGTCAGTCAGCAACAGAGTCGATTGAATCACTCAAGCAGACAGATATGATAGATGGTGCACATGCAGGCACAGTCCGTCCACGCACGCCCATACGCATCTAAGAGAGGTTTAGGCGTACCAGCGGGAAGACAGGAGGAACGAATTATTGATGTATGCTGTTCAAATACACTCTCTGAGACTATAGCTGACAAGCAAAACCATTGCATGTACTCAACCCCGCCCTTACACTACACTTCGTGCACGATGATCGAAATGTTGACGATCTGAAATTGGCATGCGTGCAAACACCTAAATTTCTTGACACACCTCCTACTGGCCTTGCAGGTTCGTAGGAAGACTGAAGGTGCGAGCTTGGTGCAGCGCCAGCAGGCAGGAAGCTCTGAGCTTGGTGAGGCTGCCCTGCACGAGAAGAGAGTGTCCTCCTTGGTCCTTTCCACCAAGTGGGAGAGGATGAAGGCGAAGGAAGACGAACTGGAGGCAGACCAAAAGAGGTACGTGCGTGCGCGATTTTATGCAATTGTGTACATCCTGATGTGTGTATACTCAGAGATCTATACAGAGTACCGTATGTGTCACTTCTTGGTGAAGGCAGTTGACAAGGACTTTTGAATACCCACAAAGAATGAAGCATCAGTACTGTGAGCGTTGGTGCATTCACGCTGTCTCTCTGTTTTTGTCTCAAACTTTGGTTTCCCTGCTCTCGTCAAGTTGCTCTTTCGTTTTCTTCCTTTTTCTTTGTGTCTCTTCACTCGATGATAGAAGGACAGACGAAGATATGCCACAAAGGATGCACGCACATCTGGAACCGACGGTCTGTCTACCTTGCTGCCTGCCTGCAGATTTGTAGAGCTTCGTTCGAAGTTCACGACCGACACGATCGACCTCTTTGACAACACGGCGATGCACTCTGTGTCTGACCACAACAAGAGACAGGTGCTCGACAATGCAAAGGCATACGTCACAGACCAGGTGGCATACGACCAAATCGAAAACGCTCAGGTTGGTCCGTCCATCCGTCTGTCTGTCTGGATCTTGAATGGTCAATTTTCTTTTCGGGTCAATCTTTGTAGAGCTGAGATGGATCATTCATTCTCTCTGTGTGGAGCAGTATTTGGGTGCTTGTGCGGTTTGTCTGACCAGGGTCAGACGATGAGGTAAGATGTCTTGTCATTGGTCATTAGGTCGGTAATCTGTTTGTACATTTTTTTTCAACTTTCTCCAGTGGACCCCTCTCCGATCCATCAAGCAAAATTGCATGAAGTTGAGCTCCCGGCCAATAGAAGGGGCCTCTAAGGACCCATCTTCACGCTGCTTAATTGTTTTTTGTTTCTCTCTCTGTCTTTTGACGAAAACACGCACCCACGTCTCTCTCACGTGCATGAATGAGTATGCAGAGCCGACTGGAGCAGCACCAGGCCCTGAGAGATCCTGAGTATGATGACACAGCCTTCGACAGGGCGGAGGAACACAGGCGACAGCTGAAGCTGGTCTCCGAGGCGGCACGGCAACACAACGTGCAATTCCTCAAACTGAGGGGAGAACTGCTCAAGGCAGTCACCAGCGCTTCTGAAAGGGATGTGAAAAAGGCACTAGAGAGAGAAATGGACAAGTCAGTGAGTCACTTCAAATTCTGGACAGAGTTGTTCAATCACTGCATACATACAGACCGACAGACACCCATGCACGCATGCCACAGTGGGCTTTGTCTGGATGCGTGTCCAGTGCACTCATTTATCCATTGACGCACGCACACACACACACACGCACACGCGCGCGCGCGCGTTTCTGCATGTACACGTCTGTGACGTGTCTAAGCGCAGGTCTGTGGACTTCCAGCTGGAGCTGATCAAGGAGGCGATCTTCGGGAGATCGAAGGTGGACGGCCCCACGCTCATCAAGTTGGAGGCTCTGTGCAAGGAGGACTCAAGGAATCAGATGATTCGGGTGGGCAAGCGGGTGGGAGGGTGTAGGGGGGCGCTAAGTGTGGGTTAATTCTCGACAAGGATCGAAGGGAGGATTCCGATTTGATCCTCTTGATCTTATTTCAGTTTTCTGCTTTCCATTGTCAAGCTTTCTTTTTCCAACCGGGCATTTGAAACAGCTACGGCGTTTTTTGACTGCATGTAAAGGCATTACCGATTGAATGCATTCGAGGAGGAAAGAAATAGAGTCGTTCGATCATGCATGCGCCGCCTCTTCCATGATGCACCCCCGCACCCATTCTCTCTCTGTCTGCACACGCATGCAGGGAAGCACGTCTCTTGTGTACGAACTCGAGAAGGAGGGCGTCACTCCCGCCAGAGACGTCGACACCCTCTCCAAGCTTGGCACAATGGACGACCTGCAGCTCCGCGCAACAGTGCTTCGACTCCGCGAGAAGCAGGCAGAACACATTCTGTACCAACTCGCCACAGGGGACGCGGCAAACGCAGGTTGGTGGGCCGCTAGGGCTCTAGATGGATGTCTGAAGACATTAATATACATCCATAGATCCATATGCAGCCGCGATTGAACTCATGCATGGTTAATGCCTGCCACCTCGGCACTCTATAACTTTCATACTCTCTTCTTATTGCACAAACAGCCAGAAGCTGCTCTCTGCTTACCACCAATCTGCATTGCCCTCTGCATGCACTGGTTGCCTGCCTGCCTCCTTGGTCCCCTGCACGCAGATGACTACATGGTGGAGGCGAGGCGAGTGCGACAGCTTATGGATGAGCTTCGGGACATCAAGAAGCAGAAGTCCGACGAGGACATCAAGCAGCTCCTGGTCCGTCAGTGCGCGCAGGCAAAGAAAGAGAATGCGCATCAGGGGGGGGG
>JAHBMJ010005747.1:47957-67164 GCA_018398765.1 Chromera velia | reverse complement strand
AACATGGCCAGCAGAACCGGCAGGGGACCCGAAGAGAGCCGACTCGCAGCTTTCGGCTGGAGCTTCCGACCGTGAGTGGCGATGCAGGCAGAATAGACAGCATCGGCCCACAAAAGAGAGAGAGCCGGGCAGGAAGGCAGAGAGACTTCCGAATGGGGGTGGCAGTCTTCAAACCGAAGTGTGACGGACCCACGAAGGTGAAAGCACCTTACAGGTAACCGACCGAATCAACGGAAAACCGACCTGCGGCAATGCCGGTGTCCACACCCTCCCCGAACGTCTCGCGTCCTCGCACAGTGTCGCGGCAGTGCTGCAGAGAGGAGAAGGAAGCACAGCGTGCAACGCGACAGCGCACGACCCAGCGAAGACAAGGGATGGAGGCAGCCGACTCACCGCATTCTGGAGCTCCGACACCCGGTTCGCGTCGCAGCCATCACGCCCACCCAGAAGCTGCTCAAGACCTGCAAACGAGAGACGGAATGCAGTCAAAGAGTCAGAAAGAGTCTCAACACGTCGGCGGAAATGGAGCGCGTACGCGGAAGACGCAAAGGACACCCGCTGACCGACGTACCCTGTGGATGGCCTGCAGGCTCGAGTCCTCTCCAGCACCCCCCGGCACCCCCGGAATGCCTTCGGCCGGGACCGCCACCTCCAGGACGGCCCTGAGCTCCCCTGGGGTTCCCGACGACTGCGGGCGCACGGAAGGGCAAGGCGACAGTTAGAAGGCATGAGCTCGGAGAGAGCCAGAAAGAACGCAAACGGACGGAGAGGGGCGGGGCGAAAACGAGCGGACACCTGGAGAGAGGAAGAAGCACAAAAGAGCGGGTCCGGACACCAAAGATCTGTGCGATTGGAAGCTGAAGAACCCTGCTGTACTCTCTTTTGTTTTCCATCACGGGTCTGCTCGGCCAGACTGCGAAAGTCAAAGTGCCTTGCGCTACTATACCTCTTTTTTCGCGCGTTTCTTCGGCCAGACAGAAAAAAACGAGCTGAAGGAAGAAAACGGCCCTGCCGACGTGCACGCTAGCGGAAGAAGCACACACAGAAGGTACGCTGACTTACGTTCTTGGCTGTCCAGCGTTCCTTCAGGCTTGGCTTCTCCCCTGCCCCACCCGAAATGCCCTCTGCCGGTACCGCCCCCCCCAGGACGGCCAAAAGACCCCGCTCGCGTGCAACCCCCGACCATTCCTGCAGGAGAGAGGCGGAGCAGCTGTTTCGACGAACTCTAAAATACCACATACCATGGTGCAGCTTCCGATGCAATGGCATACAAGATTCCCGAAAAGCGGCTCCTTTTCAGGAAAAAAGCGGAGCGAGAGCAAGCACCATCGGGAAAAAAAGCTCCCCGGGATGGAGTGGAGACGGCTGGGGAGGGAAGAACGAGAGGCAGGGAGCCAAGACAAAAACCACGACGAGGTGTGATGGGGATCGATCGGACTTTGGAGGCTAACGGACGTCCATCTGGAGTCTTTTCGACACTATGCCGACCGACGAACAGAAAACGGACCTGCGAGAACGCCGGTGTCCGCTCCCCCGTCGAACGGCGCGACCTCTCGTACACCGTCGCGGAAGTGCTGCACAGAGGAGAGAGAAGCACAGCGTACAGTCCAATAGCGCAAGTCAACAGAGAAAGCGGGAGCAAGCGAACGCCGACTGACCGCGTTCTCCAGCTCCGATCTGAGGTCCAGCTTGCAGCCATCACGCCCACCCAGATGCTGCTCGAGACCTGCAAACGAACGAGAGACGGAATGCAGTCAGAGAGCCTGAAAAAAGATTCTCGACACGCCGGAAGAAATGGGCGTACGCGGAAGACGCAAAGGACACCCGCTGACCGACGTACCCCGTGGAGGCCTTGCAGGCTCGACTCCTCTCCGCCACCTTCCCGCACCCCCGAACAGCCCACGCCCGGGACCGCTACCTCCAGGACGGCCATGAGCTCCCCTGGGGTTCCCGACAACTGCAGGAGGGAAGGGTGGAATCGACGCATGAGCACGGAGAGAGCCAGAAAGAACAAAAACGGACGGAGAGGTGCGGGCGAAAACGAGCGAAGACCTAGAGAGAGGTCAAAGCGCAGAAGAGCAGGACCCGATATGACAGATCTGTGCGACTGGAAAGAACCCCGGTAGGAAGGCTCGGCATCTCCGGTGGGAAGACCTGATATCTCCGGCCCGGTATCTCCGGTGGGAAGACCCGGCATCTCCGGCGGGAAGACCCGGTATCTCCGGTGGGAGGGCTCGGCATCTCCGGTGGGAAGACCCGGTATCTCCGGTGGGGGGACCCGGGATCTCTGGTGGGAGGACCCGGCATCTCTGGTGGGAGGACCGGTATCTCCGGTGGGACGACCCGGCATCTCCAGTGGGAAGACCCGGCATCTCCGGTGGGAGGACCCGGCATCTCCGGTGGGAAGACCCGGTATCTCCGGTGGGGGGACCGGTATCTCCGGTGGGAAGACCCGGCATCTCCGGCGGGAAGACCCGGTATCTCCGGTGGGAGGGCTCGGCATCTCCGGTGGGAGGACCCGGCATCTCCGGTGGGAGGACCCGGCATCTCCGGTGGGACGACCCGGCATCTCCGGTGGGAGGGCTTGGCATCTCCGGTGGGAAGACCCGGCATCTCCGGTGGGAGGGCTTGGCATCTCCGGTGGGGAAGACCCGGTATCTCCGGTGGGGGGACCGGCATCTCGGTGGGAAGACCCGGCATCTCCGGCGGGAAGACCCGGTATCTCCGGTGGGAGGGCTCGGCATCTCCGGTGGGAGGACCCGGCATCTCCACTGGGACCCAAAGGGAGCCGACTCGCGGCTTTCGGCTGGAGAGAACCGAAGGGAACCTTCCGACCGTGAGAGGCAATGCACATAGAATAGACAGCATCGGCCTACAAAAGAGAGAGAGCCGGGCAGAAAGGCAGAGAGACTTCCGAATGCAGGGCACAGCCTTCATACCGAAGTGACACGGACCCACGAAGGTGAAAGCACCTTACCGGTGACCGACCGAACCAACGGAAAACTGACCAGCGGCAACGCTGGTGTCTGCTCCCCCGTGGCGCTTCTCGAACGGCTCGGCTTCCCGCACGCCGTCGCGACAGTGCTGCAGAGAGGAGAAAGAAGCACAGCGTTCACTTTTACAGTGCACGACCCAGCGAAGACAAGGGATAGAGGCAGCCGACTCACCGCGTTCTGCACCTCCGACGCCAGGTTCGCGTCACAGCCGTCACGCCCACCCAGAAGCTGCTCGAGACCTGCAAGCAGGAAAAACGACAGTCAAAGAGTCAGAAAGAGTCTTGACACGCCGGCAGAAATCCGTACGCGGAAGACGCAAAGGACACCCGCTGACCGACGTACCCTGTGCATCGCTTGCAGGCTCGAGTCCTCTCCAGCACCCGCCGGCACCCTCCGAATGTCTTCGGCCGGGACCGCCACCTTCAGGAAGGCTGTGAGACATCGGTCCCCTGGGGTTCCCGACGACTGCGGGCGCACGGAAGGGCACGGAGACAGCCAGAAAGAACCGTTACGCAAACGGACGGAGAGGGGCGGGGCGAAAACGAGTGGACACCTGGACAGCGGGTCCGGACACAAGAGGACCAGACTGAGCCGTGCGGTTGGAAAAAACGAAGAAGAGCGGGACCCGACACGAGAGAACCAGACTGACCTGTGCGGTCGGAAAAAACGAAGAAGAGCGGGACCCGACACGCAAGCCCGACACGAGAGAGCTGTGCGGTTGGAAGCTAAAGAGCCTTGCTGTACTCTCTTCCGTTCTCCATGATCGAGACTGCCAAAGCTAAAGGGCCTCGGCATACGGCACGTCCTTTTTTGCGCGTCAATTCGGCCGGACTGCGAAAGCTAAAGAGCCTTGGTCTACTCTGCGTCTTTTTTCGCGCATTCGATCTGAAAAAAACCAGCTGAAAAACGAACCTGCCGATGTGTCATCTTCTTGTTGGAGAGAGACCCGCACTCTTTTGCACTCCGATTGTCCTTCCCAGAGGTGCGCCTGCAAGCCGCCTGCAACAACCGTGCATAGGAAGAAGAATAGAATCTCTGTGAGCTCGCGGAAGCACCGAGAAAAGCGGGCCCCGGTCCGTAGAAGCATCAGCGAATTAATTCGATGACAGACCTGTTGAGGTCCCGTCGACGCGTTGTATCTCCGCTCTCGCCCTGGCCCACCCCAATCGCGCTCTACACCCCTCTCCCGCTCTACACTGCACTCCCGCTCTACACTGCACTCCCGCTCTACACCCCAGTTGCGCTCCACACCTCGCTCCTACTCCACACCTCACTCCTGCTCCCGTTCTATAGCCTACTTCTTCAGCTTTGCTCCATCCCAGCGGGACCCTCGCACCTGCACACAGAGAACGCACACGAGCCACCTGTATGAGCTTGTCACAAAGCTTCTGCTCCGACCTCGGGAAAAAAAAAGCGGGGCTGCGGAACCTCTGGGGCAGAGAGCCTGGCCGTAATGCAAACGGTCTGATGCATGAGCACCTGTAACAGGCCGGACGGGCATTGCTTGTGGACAGGTGCGCGGGGGCCGGACAACAGCAGCGTGCTGGAGAGGGGTGCAACCGACGAAATCGCAAGATATTTTGAAGCTGCGGGGTGCTGACCTTCCCTTTCCTTCAGCTCCAACGCCTCGCCTTGCTTCCACTCAGATCCCGGTACGGACCCTGCAGGCCGAAAAGAAAAAAAAATGAGTGACTGAATGACGAGCATGCACGGTGGGTGAGGGGTGGTGGAAACAAGGATCCGTGCGGCAGAACGGGTGGAAAGGGTCTCTGCGGCAGGGGTGGCGGGGTCGGGAGAGGGGGGTCTCCAAAAGAGATGTGCGGCACGGTGGAAGGGATCTCCAAAAGAGCTCTGCGGCAGGCAGGAAGCGATCTGGCTGGGGTCTCCGCCGTGCGGCACGGAGAAAGAGATCTGACTGGAGTCTCCGCTGGGCGGCACGTACGGTGGAAGGGGTCTGGCTGGGGTCTCCGCTCTGCGGCAGGAAGGAACCGATCTGACGGGGATCTCCGCTATGATGCAGGGAGGAAGAGGTCTCCGAAAGAGCTCGGCGGCAGGGAGGAGGGATCTGACTGGGGTCTCCGAAAGAGCTCGGCAGCAGGGAGGAAAGGATCTGGCTGGGGTCTCCGAAAGAGCTTGGCGGCAGGGAAGGGGTCTCCGAAAGAGCTCGGCGGCAGGGAGGAAGGGATCTGGCTGGGGTCTCCGGAAGAGCTGTGCGGTAGGGGGGAAGGGATCTGACGGGGGTCTCGGAGTCCGCTCGGCGGCAGGGAGGAAGGGATCTGACGGGGGTCTCCGAAAGAGCTCTGCGGCAGGGTGGAAGGGATCTGAGGGGGGTCTCCGAAAGAGCTCTGCGGCAGGGTGGAAGGGTGGAAGGGATCTGAGGGGGATCTGCGAAAGAGCTCTGCGGCAGGGTGAAAGGGATCTGAGGGGGATCTGCGAAAGAGCTGTGCGGCACGTACGGTGGAAGGGATCTCCGAAAGAGCTCTGCGGCCGGGAGGAAGGGGTCTCCGAAAGAGCGCGGCGGCCGGGAGGAAGGGATCTGATGGGGATCTCCGGAAGAGATGTGCGGCATGTGCCGTACGGTGGAAGGGATCTGACGGGGGTCTCCGGAAGAGCTCGGCGGCCGGGAGGACGGGGATCTCCGAAAGAGCTCGGCGGCCGGGAGGAGGGGATCTCCGGAAGAGCTCGGCGGCCGGGAGGACGGGGGTCTCCGAAAGAGCTCGGCGGCCGGGAGGACGGGGATCTCCGGAAGAGCTCGGCGGCCGGGAGGAAGGGATCTGACGGGGATCTCCGGAAGAGCTGTGCGGCACGTACGGTGGAAGGGATCTGACGGGGGTCTCCGAAAGAGATGTGCGGCACGGTGGAAGGGATCTCCGAAAGAGCTCGGCGGCAGGGAGGAACGGATCTGACGGGGGTCTCCGAAAGAGATGTGCGGCACGGTGGAAGGGATCTCCGAAAGAGCTCGGCGGCAGGGAGGAACGGATCTGACGGGGGTCTCGGAGTCCGCTCGGCGGCAGGGAGGAAGGAATCTCCAAAAGAGCTGTGCGGCACGTACGGTGGAAGGGATCTCGCTGGGGTCTCCGAAAGAGCTCGGCGGCAGGGTGGAAGGGATCTGAGGGGGATCTGCGAAAGAGCTCTGCGGCAGGGTGGAAGGGATCTGAGGGGGATCTGCGAAAGAGCTGTGCGGCACGTACGGTGGAAGGGATCTCCGAAAGAGCTCTGCGGCAGGGAGGAAGGGATCTGGCTGGGGTCCGGAAGAACGTACGGTGGAAGGGATCTCGCTGGGGTGGGGTCTCCGAAAGAGCTGTGCGAAAGAGCTGCGGCGCGGTGATTAGGGATCTGGCTGGGGTCTCCGGAAAAACTGTGGGTAGGGTCTTCGAAAGAGCGCTGGCAGTGGTCTCCGGAAGAGTTGCGCAAATAAAGCTGGTCTGAACACAGGAGACGTGTGTGGCTGTATCGACGAGAGGGAAGGCGTCTTCTGAAGCGATCTGTTGTGCACGGACGAAGGGTCTGCAGATGCTGCAAATGGAAAAACGGCTGAACGAACGTGTGAAGCATGAAGGACGGACCTGCTGGCGGAGCCTCCCACGGCTGAGGTACTCGGAAAAAATGGGAATCACGCATTCGCCTCGCCGCAATCCAAGAGGCCTGCACCTACAGACCACACAAAGAATGACCCGCAGACGTTTCAGCGAACCTCCCGGTGCCAAAAGCAAAACACAAAAGGCAGAAAGGCACAAACCTGCCGTTGAATCCACGAGGGAGCCCTTCACACGACTGGCCGATTCGAGAGGAGACGGTCTACCGGTGTCCTTCCAGACTAACAAACTAGCAGTCGCATTCATTCGAAAGCAACCTTCTAGCCTGAGAATGATCGTACGTTTCGAGATCGAACAACACAAGGGCAGCGTAACGTAGCGACCTCAACGTGACGCGACCAACGTGGCAGCCAACCCAGCAACCAACGTGTGTCATCGTAGCTGCAACGTCGTACCGAACGTAGCTGCGACGTCGCAAACACGCCCGAGCCGAGCCGTGCAGAATAAAAAATGGGGATCGAGCCCTAGCTTGCAATCCCTTGCATGCATGATGGCAGGGCCGAGTAAAAAATGGGTCGAAGCCCCCCGAACTGATCGAGTAAAAAATGGGCGGCCCGCGAAGCCCCCGAACCGAGTAAAAAATGGACGGCCGCGAACCGAGACGGCCTGCGAGGCCTTCATCGACTGCATGCACGCGCGTACCCCGCTTCGTGCTCGCGAAATTCTCGTTCCAGGCCTGGTCCGTTCAATCGCTCGTGATGCTACGCTGGCACCTCCCCCCTTAAGAGGTGTTTCCCGCGATCGCCGGCTTGGGGGCCGCGCGTATGGAAAGCGTACATCGATCAGAGCACCCGTCCAGGGACAGTATTGAACATCCGACCATGCCGCGTGGTAGGCTTTGCTCCGCTTGAGCCTAATGGGAACAGAGACCTTTCGCTTCGCACCAACCGGCCGGGCGGCACGCAGCGCTCTCGTAAGAGCCTTTCCCTATCTCCAGCCACATGTCGTTTGCGGCTCTTGGCACCTGACTGTCTGAGCCTGACACCCTTGCGAAGCGTGTCCGATCGTCTCTGAAAATCAAGGTCAGTCAATCACTTGTCGTGACCAGACTGAATAGCCAGGCTGCCACCAGCTGTACACAGCTGAGTCATGCCACCGACGTCACGGCGACGTGAGTCACAACGTGAGTCTCCACACTCGTCAAAAGCCACATATAGTAGCTTGCGGATGAAGTTCATGTGCTTTTCGCGTTCTTCTTTTGTTTCCCTCGGATGGAGCTTCATGATCACACACATTCGAGTCTGGTGTTGGAGCAGTGCATGTTCTTCTTCCTGTTTTCTCCACTTCTCCCACGTTTTGACGTTCTCAGGCTTACCCGTATGGTCTCCGGGAGGCGAGTCAGGCGATATCTGGTCGTGCGAGTCCATGAACGTCCTGCGTATTGCAGAGTGGGCGCCGTCCAACAAGGAGAGGAACCGGCTCGTTCATGCGTACAACGGAAACCTCCTTACGCTAACCAAAGGGGGCGAAGAGAAGCGTTTCACGCTTCCCCCTCAGACGGATGCCGGTTGGAAGCGTTTTAGACAGATTGTTGCTGCATCCTTCCGCCTGGACCTGCAGACGCTCGAAATCTCTTCTGCAGAGGGGGTCGTCATAAGTTTCTCAGATGAAATGACGGAAGAGACGACCTACAACGTCAGTGGCACGGATCTGCCTACCGGATCTGGAGCTCTGTCCATCAATGTGTGCGTTGTCACCACTTCCTTTTTTTTGCGGTCGTCTCATCTCCACATTGCTGAGCGTGATTTCTCCAGCATACATTAGCCACCGTTATCTTTTTGGATCGACTTCAGTCGCGTGCGTGCTTGCCATCGTGGCCGTCAGCTAGGCCGCGGGAGTGCGTGTTGTTGGACGTACGTCCTCTCTTGCTTGCGTAGATCCCCCCCCCAAAAAATTCTCCAGCATACATTAGTCCCCGCCATCTCTTTAGATCGACTTCTTTTTTTGGCGTGCGTGCGTGCGTGACCCTCAGCTGCCTGCCTCTGTGGCTGCGCTTCCCGTATGCGTGCGTGCGTGCGTGCGTGCGTGCGTGTGTGTGCCTGGTCTACTAGCTTGAAGTCCGCGTGCGAGTTCGGGTCGGTGTATCATGGATGGTCGTGGAAGTCAGGCGGGAGGTGTCTGCCGGCAGGCCGAACCAAAATTTCTCCAGCATGCTGTAGACTGACGTGCCGTGAGGGTGTGTGCGGGCATTCCCCTTCTTTTCTTTGCCGGAACGAAAATTTCCGCAGCATACGTTTGGTGTCTCCTCCCGCTCTTCTTCGCTTTTTCCTCTCTCCAGGTGTCCGCTCGTTTTCGCCCCGCCCCTCTCCGTTCGTTTGCGTTCTTTCTGGCTGTCTCCGGGCTCATGCCTTCTAACTGTCTTCTTGCCCTTCCGTGCGCCCGCAGTCGTCGGGAACCCCAGGGGATCGATGTCTCACAGCCCTCAGACAGATACAGCCGCCAGCCCTCGATGTCTCACGCACGCCAGCTCAAGCGCCCTTCAGGTAGTATTGCCCTAGGTACCCCCCACCTACAGTAGGAATGGCGAGTCACCACTTCCACCTTCTGGGTTCGGACCTTGAGACATCCCTTCTGACCTTGGCCCAGATACTGCTCTTAGGAAACCAGAATCAACACACTCAGACAAAGAAACAACATTCGTGGAACACACAGACGGAGCATCATATGCACATGCATCATTCAATTCAAATAAATATGCCTGCGAAGTTGGGACTGAGCTTGTCACAGATATTGAAGAGCGCGCTGCATCGTCTTTGAAGGAATCTTTGTCGTATCTTTCGGTCGAGTCTCTCTCTGAGGCATCTTCCTCTTCCCACTTCCTCTGTTCTTGCTCATTCTTACTTTTTCGTTTTCTTCTTTCTGCCCGGGCCCCCTTTCCACACCCTCCCGTCCCTCCCTTCCCTACCCTCCCTTCCCCAAGATCCCTGCCCATCCCTTGGCCCTGCCATCTCGCTCTGGCTTCTGTCACATGCCCAAGTCTGGCACCGTTCTCCTGCTGCGGGTTCTCTTCGCTCCTCAAGTTCCCTTCGGCCTCCGTCTTCTCCACTGTGTCTGCACACACGGAGGGGGGGAGGGGGGGAAACTGTTTTCTTCTCAGTCTGTTTTGTGATTGCAAGAGTTTCACCGCGACCCGTCCTATACCCGCTTACCGGCGTCAGGAGGACCTCTGGCGTTGCCATCAGTCCTCCCGTCCCCCCCTCCCCCAGTGGCCAACTGGGGTCTTTGGGTTTGACTGCCTTGTCCTGTCCTGTCGCCTTGGTAGGAAGATGGTGCGTCTTCCCACTCTCTCGTGCGAAGTCAGAATTTGACAGAGGGAATGCCGCTTTCTCTTTTTGGGTCTGTTCTTTGGCCTTTTCTCTTTCTGCACATGAGCGATTGCAACCACCAGAACCTTTGGTGTGCCTTTCCCTCCTCCCTTTCCCTTTCCCATCCTTCTTCCACCCCTCCTCCTCCATCCCTTCTTCCTTTTCATCTGCCTCTTCCGCTAGGACGGCGAACTTGTTTCTTTCGAATAACTCTGTCTCTGGGCCTCTCCTTTCCTCCTCGACCTCTTCTTTCTGTTCGATTCTGGTTCTCCGACTGTTAAACATTCCCGTCTCCTCCAATGCCTCAATCACGCACCACTCTGCCTCTTCTCGTGCCTCTCTCTCTATCTCTTTTTCTTTTCTCTGCAGCTTTCTACACCTTCTCTCTTCTCTATGAATCAGTTCTTCTATTCTCTTCATTTCTGTTCCCATCAGCTCTATCCTCTTCCTTCTCTCCTCCTCGTCTGTGTGACCTTTCCTGTCTTTGGGGGGGGGTCGGTCCTTCCCCTCCCCTCCCTCTTCATTCACCGCATGTCTGCATCCTCCCCCTCCTCCCCGTTTCCCGCACCCTCTCTTTTCGGGCCTGTCCTTGCTCTGTGCCTTGAGCCTGATGATCCAGGCGTCTGCACTCTCTCTCTCTTCACACCCCTTCCTGTCTGCTCCTCTCTTTCCTCTCCCGGAACCTTCTCCCCCACTCTCTGTAGGGCCTCCTTTGCTTCCTTCTTCTCTTCCTCCGTCTTTTTTTCATCCTGGAGTGTCATTGTTGCCCATTTGACCACTGCTTTTCTCTGCTCCTCCTCTGTCCTGGGCATGACACACCGGATATGCTTCCCTACCTCCATCTCCAGGGTCTGGTTCTCAGAGAAAAGAGAGTCTGCGTCCTGTGCATCCCTCTTTCTTGCAAACGTCACCATCGTAGTGTTCCCCCATCTCTTGTGCTTCCTGCTGGTGATGGAGCTTGCCCCCTTCTCCAACCTCTCTGCCCGTGCTGCTGCCTCTTCAGGCCCGTCTCCTCTCCCCACTGGCTTTCTGATCTGTGCTGCTCTTGTCAGGAATTCTTTCAGCCCTTCTTTCAGCTCTCTTCTGTCAAGGCCTAGGCCAAGGAACAGCCGTATCCTTTGCCTCACCTTCTCTTTGAAAACCTCCAGGCTTTCGCCCCCTGATTCTTTCAATTGTGCTATCTCGTTTTCGGTCCACTCTTGTATTCGTTTCATATCCTTTCTCAACTCTGCCTGTCCGTTCTTGCATTCCGCTATTTCTTTTTTCAGGGGCCCGAGGCCTTTCTTGAGTTTCTTTCCCACGATCTTGTCTACTGATGGAATGATTGCATTTCTCAGAACGGTGGAGAGTTGTGTCAGGTCGAACGAACTTTTCTCTTCTTTGTCCTTTTCCGTCTCCTCCTTCCTTTCCTCCTCCTCCTCCTCTTCTTCCTCTCCTCCAGATTCTGAGTAGCTGGAAGTGGCCGACAGCATGTCGTTCAGCGCATCAACATCAACCTTCTTGTCCTCCATCGTCTCTTGGCCCTTCACGTGTCCGAAAAGAAGTCAGAGAACGAGACGCAAAGAGATATTGTGATGCTGTTGCTCTGGAGAGTGCACCTTTCTCAACTTTGAACTGTTTGGGACGTTCTACGTACGGTTCTGCTACTTGTGCCGCATTTTTGGATAAGTTTGAAAGTCCGCGCTGCAGGCGCGGATTATTTACGGTGTCTTAAAAGCCAAAGCCGCATATCTGGACGGTGTCTTGACCCTCTATGCCGCAGGCGTGGACGGTCTCTTGAAAAACGATGCAGCAGATAGACTTATAGAGATTATCTTGATTATATTTTTTCAAGTGGTACTTAGGTTCCGGGAGGTGCCCGCTTTATAAACCTAGATCCGAAATTTACCGAAATCCACCGAAATTAGCCGGGCTAAGGCAAAAAATATACCTATAGGTATATTCAAACCCCCATTAAAAAGGGTATCCGCTAGGGTATCCGAGTCTGATTGATATTGATAAAAGGTAAATAAGTTAGTCGATCTACGCGCTAGACCCCGCTAGCTAAAAAAACCTGGGAAAAATCTTATGTAATACTTAATGTAATACTAGATATAATAGCTAGAAATTGAGCTGCTTATAGTTGCATAAACACTGATAAAAAGCAATAAAAACTTCAAGCGCCAGGTTAAATATATATAAATTAATGTTTTTCTAAATGTTTTCAATGAAATTCAATCTGTATGAAAATATATCAAAATGTTGAGTCTTTATTGGCCTATAGTTATTAGCAAACTTTGAAGATCAAACAAAATTTTAATTTATATTAATTTGATTTTTTAAAAAATAAATCAATCAAGCAATCAATTTAATTACTCGATTTTACAACTAGTTTCACAACTCCCAACAATGCCAAATTCTACAAAAATTATATATATTTAAAATTTTATTATTTTGCATCTTTTTCTTTGTTAATTCTTCAAACTTCTTTTTAAGAAGTCTTCTTTGTTCTGGCTGTGAGATCTATGATACTCTGTATCAATATGAACACTCATTGCATTTCCACGTTCGTTTCAAAGCTCTGTACTAGCTTCTGCTGGAGGCTTCTCCCTCCCAGTCTCCCTCGTTGATGGAATCATTGGAATGCCTTATTTTCTTTCATACTTGCAGTCAATCGAAAACTCCACTCAGGCTTGATAACCACTAATCTGACGATTAATCAGTCTGGAGAGCCCCGCGAGTCCGCGACGATTCTCCGTCTACTTCTTCCCAACCTTCTTCTTCACCCATCGGGCAAACCTCCGAAGCACTCCTCTGCAACGGGGAGTAGAGTGAATAACATTCAGTCAAGTGATAAGTGATAAGTGATTTATTGGTGCCCTAGTCAAACGTCACACACACACACACACACACACACACACACACACGATCGAACAGGGCGACAGAACCTTTTAGGGAAGGGAAATGAATTCTGAGAGGGCTGAATGCAAATCAGGGAGCAGAGAAGCCGTCACGTCGGTCTCCACTGCGTCCATGAACAGCAAAGAAATGTCACAGAAAGGGAAAGGAAAGGAAAGGACAGAGCCCACGACTTGCATGCCCAAAACGAAAGCGTTATATAAGGAAAGAGACCTCTCGATCTTGCGATTAGACACACATTGCAGCTCCTCACTCTCACAGAGGATGATGATCCCATCAGTGCTCGTCCTTTGCATCCTGGGTGGCTGGCTGGGTGGGTCGGATGGCTGCTTGCTTGCTCACTGAGTGGGAGGATGAATGGATAGATTGAATGATTCATAAAGGGATTTATTGATTAGTTTTTTGGCGGGTAGGTGCATGGGTGTATGGGCCGAGTTCGATGTGGCATGATGGATGCGAACAGTGATCGATTTGAATTTGAATGATTCGACTGACGGGTTGTCCACAGCGGAGTCTGCGTCAAGCTTCTTCTGGTCGTCCTTTCCTTCCTTCTCACAGGGAGGGGGGGCACCTCCAATAGACTTGAATGCCCCTGCAAACTGCTTGCTGACAATGTCGGCCGCTGAGCTCATTTTCGTTCCCTCGGGGAGGAAAGTCTTGAAGAGGTCCTCGCTCTTGCACTGCAAGAGGAGGATTGAGCAGAGACGACACAGACAAAGACGCTTTCGTAGTAGTTCCATGAATATCATCGTACCAAGAAAAAGAAGGACACAGAAATGAAAGAAAGAGCAACGGAATGAAGGAATGAAGAGAGGAAGAAGGCAGGTACATGCACAAATGGGTTCAAGAGCAAGAGAGATTAGCCCTCGAAGGGAGAGTGAGCTACAGAGAGAGAGGGAGAGGGAGGCAGAAAAGCCACAATGGTAAATGACAAACAAAGCGACTGCACTGCTTGTCTGCCTGCCCGACTGCCTGGCTGATTGACTGATCAACTGATTGAGTGACTAATCGAAAGTCGGACAGTCTGACTGTCTGCCTGTCTGCACGAGCTCCCCGCGAGCCATTTGACTGCCTGCCTGCCTGGCTGCTAGTGGCGGACGTACCCGAATAATGACTCCCTCTGCGTACTTCTTCCCCTCGTCGTTGAAGCCGCTCTTCGCGATGAAGCAGCCCCACTTGTCGGTCACCTTGGGGGCCTGGAACACGTCTGCGCCTCCGACTGTCTTCCCCTGCTCGTCGGTCTCCTGGGTCTCGAAGAACTTGACGCACGCCTCGAAGCGGAAAGCTGCAGGAAGGGAGAGATGGAGCGAAGTGATCGATACGCTTCCCTACATCAGGGTTGTCATTCGGGCAGTATGATTCTGATCTTTTCGCATGCTGGTAAATGCAAACAAGTCTTTCAGAGAGAGAGAGAGAGAGAGAGAGAGAGCCGACCTGGAGGAGTTGCAGGTTTCCCTGGCTTTCCCTTTGGGTCCACCGGAGGAGGAGGAGCGGGTGCTTCTTCTTCGGAGACAACGGGGGAGTCTGATCCGGAGCTCCCTGTAGTGGGGGAAGGCTGCAGGCCGCCTGCCTGTGGGGGGACGTAGTAGTCTGTGTCGTCTACGTAGCTGCCGGTCGCCGTTGCCTGACGGGAGGGAAAGTGAATTGAGGTGCGACAGAATATGTGTGTCTATGTATGTTTGTTTGTTTGTTGCGCGCGTGCCTGTACACACTTATGGGTGTGCGTACGAATTTGTGCAAGCAGGTGCAGACAAAAGAAAAAAGTGAAAACGAGAAGGGAGAGGAAGAGAGAGAGAGAGAGAGAGAGAGAGAGAGACGCGGACGCAGAGACGCGGAGGACTACGAGAAAAACAAAAAAGAGTAAACCTCGCATGTGTCGATCAACTGAGGCAC
Organism: Chromera velia; assembly: GCA_018398765.1. Taxonomy (NCBI): domain Eukaryota; family Chromeraceae; genus Chromera; species Chromera velia. Next base: position 52,476 of record JAHBMJ010005747.1, on the reverse strand, counting down.
TCAAGCATTTCATGTGAGAAAGTCTTCTCTGTTCGTGCGCATACGAATGAGCTCAACAGACAGAATTAAGAAGAGAGCCCCCAGCTTCCAGACTGACATCTTGATCTTCTCCAGGATAATACTCCTCGTCTCCTGTCGAAGAAGATGCATCAAGACTCTGCAACATCGAAGGGTTTGCACAGAGAGCAGAAGATAAGCTCTACACAGCATTCCAAGGGGCTCAGGAGCATTTATTGCAACGAGACTTGTTTTCTCAAGTGATAGCAAATATTTTTGCGCGCGGATGCGACAGGGTAGCCCGAGGAACGCCAGAGCAGCTTTTCTTGTTGAACTATAGGAGGACAGAGAAGATGAGCACTTCGTTGTTCTTTTGCGGAGGTCAAATAAGGTGGCAAGAGGTAAAGCGAAGGGACCATAAAAAATCAAAGAACGGCTCTGAACATATATGCTCTATATATTGGGCTGGGTCAATGATGCAGCATGCATGGATGGACTTTTCTTTGCTTTTCTTGCTTCCAAAAAAAATGAGATTTGTACACTCCCCTTTGTCTTTTTTTTGCGTGTCTTGTCGTGATCAATTGCTTTCCGTGAAACAGCCTCAGATGCGAACGTGCACACCGGCCCCCAATGATTCACCCCGATCACCCCTAGCTCCCTTGTGCGAATTCTTTCTGGACTCACCTGCACGCTGCCAATCGGGACGCCAGGAGAAGGGGGGGGGATGGGGGGCGGGGGGGGAATGGGAGGTGGAAGAGGAGCCATGGGCTCGAGGCTGTCTGTGGACGCCTGCCTCTGAAGAGAGAGAGAGACGGCTACGGAGCACAGAGACAGGGAGACAACGAGCAAGAAAAGGGGGCCTCTGTTGCACTTCATCTTTTCACTCTTGCTTCTGATTGGATTGAGGAGTGACAGGGTCAAATCAACTCCAATTGGTGACTGCGGTGCTTTGTCCTATGGCCAGATAGTGTGTTGTTCCCACTGCACTGTTCTGCTTAACTACACGATAACTGCAATTAACTGCATGCAAGCATATATATATATATATATATAAGTTCCTGCGATCGATCAAAATTATATTTCGCGCATGCATGCATGCATGCATGCACTTGCATGAAAAAAAAAAAGGTACACGTCTATTTTTCATTTTTAAAAAGTCGTTACAATTCAGTCAGCGCGCGCGCACTGCGCGGCAGCTAGCGGCAGCAGAAGTTTGCATGTTTGGGATTTGCAATTTTGCATTCGCTGAATGGAAATTTCGCTCGTCCGATAAAACCAATCGCTGCAATACGTTGCAACGGACATCAACGTACGAAAGTTTGCAGGTTACGCACCATTGCGATGTTGCTCGGCGCCCGTTTATTATGGCGTTTAAGGCCCGCACTATTGTTCTTAATTGTTGCGGATAACTTTCAGAATAATGAGCACTGAAAAACACTGGTACTTGACATACAAGCAGGAAGACCTAACACAAAACTAATCAATCAATCATACTCCAAAAAAATCAATCAATCAATCAATCAACCTAGTGCATAAAGAGATGCAAAATTCTTTGTTTGGCAACGTCTACGTTTTTATGACCCCCTTCCACCAACCACCATCCCACGACCACACCCCAATTTAAACCCTCACCACCGTCTTTTATTTATTTTTATAGTTCATATTTAATTCAAATTTATTGTAACTCTTTGTTTAATAAATAAAAAAATACATAATTGAAAAATCAAGATTTAATCAAATTATATCTATTTGCGTCGACTTACGTACGTGAAAACCTGATATGCTAGTATAATGCTACAATATGCCAGCTAATACGAAATCTTTCATTCATAACTGTAGCCGAGAAACACTGAAGAATTCACAAGGGTGTAAACGTACGAATCGGTAGGATGCAGCTGCATACACACAGTGAGGTAAACATGCGATCTTGCAAGATCCACGGCGATTCCACGCACGCAGGGACGACTCGAGACAAGTGTGTAGCACCATGCGGAAAGGTACGTACAGACACATGCATCAGAGCGCAGATATTTACATCGAGTAAGAATTGTCAATGGAGCTAGATGACTCAGCGACTGGGAAAAGACCATTGTTTCATTTGGTCAACGAATGGGAGAGTCAAACATCCGAGCTGAAGAATCGGGTGGAAGGACGGAAACTCCTCTCTCCACAAACACCTCAATTTCCCCAGAAATGCCGCGGTGAGAGGAATGAATGAATGAATGAATTTACGGATGACAGACTTCATCAATGAAACCGGATCACCGCAGGGATGTTCAATCAACTTGTTTCCTACCCCCACCAGGTAATCGAGAAGCCGCACAAATGCAGGCGGACGCAAAGAGAGAGTCACATACGGCAGTGCCTACCCTCTTGGCGCTTGGATGGAAAGGTGCGATGGGTGGTTTGATGGGTGACTGATCGATCGTTGCTCGCTGATTGATTGAATGACTGTTCCTGTCGTCAGCCGAATGGAGCAGTGAGCAGAAGAAGGAGAAGTCCAATCTCTCCCCTACCCCCTCGATCACAAGAACACTCATTTACTCCCTCCTGAATCCGTTCACTCTATCAGTATGGAAGGGAGGGGGAAAAGGCGTCGAAGTTTCATAATCGACCTGCAAGAAGCGAACAACACACAAAGACCATCGTCCGAACCAGAAGACTAGTTTCACAATCAATGTCCAAGAATCATTCAAGTGATTCTTCAAGCAACCCACACCCGCCAGAGGTCCGCGTTGACAGAGGCAGCAGGAACGTCGCTCGAGACACTGCGCACTAGAGAGAAAAGGGGCACAACGCAGACGCACACTCCCATGCATGTACACAGAGGAGAAAGAAAGGGACGAGGCGCGAGAACAAGAGAAAAAAGAAAAATTACAGAGTGAAGAGGGCCACAAAGGAAGAATGGGACCATGCACCAACGGGGAAGAATGAGACGTGAGGAATCGAGCGGTCATGCGTGCATGCAAGCAGCCAGGCACTTAATTTCATTTCACGCCATAGCAAGGAAGGAAACCAGACGCACCCACCTCGTGTAGCCTGTGTACAGGGACACCCACTCGCCCTCCAGCTGCCTTTTCACCTGCTACCACGAAGGGAAAAAAGGGAAGAACCACATATGCACTTCCAACACATTGACTTCAATAATGAATCTTCCGGTCAGAGAGAGAGAGAGAGAGAGAGAGAAAGAAAGAAAGAAAGAAAGAAAGGACGGAAGGAAGGAAGAAAAGAAAGAAAGAAAGAAAGAAAAGACGTGATTCCAAGACGGACCGGAACACATGCACACACATACCCACAGAGGAAAGAAGGAACACAGAAAGCGAAAGTAGAACAGAACAGAACAGAACGACCAAGAGAACAAAACGGAAGTCCCTTGACTGACACTCGTCTGAAAAATCAGCAGCCAAAAAACCAAACCCGCTTCTTCCTTCCCTCTACCCATCCTTTTTTTTCTTCGAAAGAAAGAATCCACAAGCAGTGAGCCAACCGACTGAAGAAGTCATGCAACTGCCAACTTGACAACAAAACATGCACATCAACTGCCATACACCCCCACCTCTGTCTGGTCCAAGCCGTGCAGGTCCTCAGCGTATTCCTTCCGCAGTCTCTTCTTCACATCCAGTCGCACACTCTGCATGAAGTCCCCCTCCCCCTCTGCCTGTCCGTCGGAGGAGTCCACGTCCACATCAATCATCTCCGCCCCCGTCTCCTTCTTGTTCTTCTTTCCCGCCCCCCCGGCCCCATTCGAAGCCCCCTGCGTGTTCTCTTGTCCCTGACTGTTGGAGGATGCGGCTGCGGCCTTCTGAGCCTTTGGGGGAGACTTGACAATCTCCTCCTCCTCGTCATCCTCTAGGAGAACCTTCCGACCAACGGACCCACGGGGACGAGGGGCGGCAGCAGCAGCAGGCGCTGACGCAGAAACGGGGGGAGGGGAAGGTGGAGGGAGTTGCAGAAGTTTGGGTGCGGTCTTGGGTCCCCTTGTTGCAGAGGGCATCTGTTTCGCAGAGGGCCCAACAGGGGGTATCCTGACAAGGGCAGGGCGGAGACTCTGCACGGTGATACAGGGCCCCTGTAACTCCAGGCCCCTCCTCTCTTCTTCACTCAACTGGGCCGCCACTGCGTCCGGTACCTCAAAGAGTGGGTCTGTCTTGTAGGGGTTCTCTACTAGGGAAGGGAGGTCGGGGGCGTTGGGGAGAAGCGAGGCAAGACGGACGGCCTCCTCGAGCCTGCATTCACACACAGACGTTTACATTCACACACATGTATTCACACACACACACACACACACACACACAAGTGAAGCGAGTGAGTGACTACAAAAACCTTTTGTGTGCACAAGGTGGTGAATGCGGACAGAACGAACGTGTACGTGTGTAAACCCGTCCATCCGTCCAATGAGTGTGTGGGGGAAGAGACGAGCAGAAGGGCAGAAAGAGAAGACACAAAGTCGATAAACAGAAGGCCCCCCCTCTCTCTTCTTTCCACTCCACTCCACTCCACTCCACTTTACTTGCCGACCTTC
>JAHBMJ010005747.1:40457-45457 GCA_018398765.1 Chromera velia | reverse complement strand
GGCCGGGGCCCCGGCGGGCGCCCCGTCCGAAAGGTTTCTTCTTTTCTTTCGATTTTCCTTCGGCTTTTCTTAGTTCTCTCGGCAAGGTTTCTTTCTTTCTCTTAATTTTCTCTTTCTTTTCTTTTTCTCTGTCTCTTTCTCCTCACTGGTAGGTTTTCTTTTATTGATTCGACACTCCTCACTGGTAGGTTTTCTTTTATTGATTCGACAATCTACCTATATACATGAAAGTGAAATATGGCTTGGGTCCAATTGGTAGGATCCATGCGACAGGCACCGCGCCGCCATGCGCCGCCGCACAATATCTCTGTATTGACATTTGTGGAAGCCATATTTATGACATCCGTACACACTGTTGCACATGTGTTGTTTGATCAGGCTGAACAAGAAGTGTAGTGATCACTGATGGTTTGAGAAACTACAAAGGAGATGATACTCTCTTTAGAGTCGGAACCTCACAATGAATCCTTCACAAAGTATTGACTCTACTCTCATACTATCATCCTTCCACTCTCTGTATATGCAACACTCGCGCCATACATCTCCATAGATCGCTCCTAGCTCCCTTCCTCCGCCTGGGCAATTCCAGTATCTATTTTCACTGGTGACCTGCTCAGCGAGAGAAGACGAACTCACAACTGAGTCTGAGACGGAGATCGAGATGAAAGGGCGTCGATGTACCGCCTGGCAGGTAGAGGTGCGTCCGATCAGGAGCATGCCTCGAGGATACCTTGACGAATGCACAGAACCCTTGCTAAAGGCAGTCCAGCGGTTGGGCCCTTCGTTTTTGCAGTCAGCCAAGAGTCGGACTGACAATGTCATCATCACCATCGTTCGACTCTCTACAGGGGAGCGAAAAGTGTTCAGTGCAGAGGGGTCATGGCCGCACGCGATCATGCACTGCATTGAGCGGTGCGCGGCGGTTTGGAGATTTCCCGACTGCATTGTGACGACAACGATCGGGGATCGGGAAGTTGCTTTGCTGAGGAAGTGGGGGAACACGCAGGAGCGAAAGATCGCCGTCTACCGACAAGTCCACCTGAGTGGCACTGGATTTCCAGATATCCTGGTACCGACCGTCGGGTGTGGACAATTCATCAACGAGTTGAATCCGCAGCAATGGTCAGCACTTTGTGCAGTGGTAGCGGAAAGGCAGACGGGCATAGAAAGCCAAGCCTTAGAGACAGGCAGACAAAGTGAGCTACAGAGAGAAGAAGAATGGAAGGAAAAAGAAACGCCGTCGCAGGTCACTGTTTGTGCTTCCAAAATCGTGCAGCCAACATACCCGCACCAAGGCAGACTGCAGCGACACGCCACAGAGCTTTGCAGAGGCAGTGAGAGTCAGAAGGATTGTAGCAAGCTGAGAGAGCCTGCAATGCTCCAGGAAGCCAGTGGAGATCTTGAGAGCAAGAAAGTGAGGAAAAAGGCCAGAGGATCTGGGGCAGAGAGTGACAGCGAGGCACGACAAGTGCTCAGAGAGCCCCAAAAGGGTGAAAAGCCCCAGAGAGGCAGAGAAAAGAGAAATCTGCAGAAAAGAAAGAAGAGACGGGCAAAGGCAGAGCCCCTAAGGGAAAGACGTACAGATCTGACAGTGCTTCGCAAGCTAGTCCACGACTCGGAGTCTCCTCAAACCCCACCGACAAAGTTTGAAGGGGTGGGCGCTGGTCGACGAGTGTCCAGATCGCAGATTGCAAATCTAAAGGAGAGAGAGACGGAAGGGAAAGCAACGCTCATGCCACCTTTCAGTCAGATAGGGGGCCACCCTCCGTCAGCACAGTCAGGCGTCTCCTCGTGCTCAAAAGAGAAGACGCAGATGCATGTGGATGCACCAGAGAGGGGGCAGCGAATTCAAAACAAAGACAGCCTGTCAGAAACATCGCTGGACAAGACAAGCCAAGCACATCCCGACCCGGACACAGCGATACTGAGCACTGCCGGTCTAGGGCGAGGGGGTGTGAGAAAGTGACGCCCTGCAACACATCAGTGCAGGAGGTGTCACGCAAAGCAGCGAAGAGAAACAGAAGGAGAAAGAGGAAAGAGGAGGAGCACAGAGCCTCTACAGAAGACAACCGCAAGAGAAAATGCCCCCCCAAGACACAACAGCAGCAGCCCTCAGTCTCCCGACTGTGGACTATATTGACCAGTCCATTGGAGTGGATAGGGGCCATAGAGAGAAGAGACATGCAATGTCATCGCGCATAGGGGACACCAGGAGATTTGAAGTCCACTGGCAGACTTGCATCTGCCATGATTCACAGAAGGGACAAATCAAATAGAAGAGTATTCGGGGGGGGTACAACAAAGAAAGACAACACAAACAGAACTTACAGAAGAGAGCAAAGAAAGGCTCAGTGTGTCCGGATGAGGGGGTGAGTGAAATATGGCTTGGGTCCAATTGGTAGGATCTATACGACAGGCACCGCGCCGCCATGCGCCGCCGCACAATATCTCTGTATTAACATTTATGGAAGCCATATTTATGATATCCGTACACACTGTTGCACATGTGTTATTTGATCAGGCTGAACAAGAAGTGTAGTGATCACTGATGGTTTGAGAAACTACAAAGGAGATGATACTCTTTTTAGAGTCGGAACCTCACAATGAATCCTTCACAAAGTATTGACTCTACTCTCATACTATCATCCTTCCACTCTGTATGTATGCAACACTCGCGCCATACATCTCCATAGATCGCTCCTAGCTCCTTTCCTCCGCCTGGGCAATTCCAGTATCTATTTTCACTATAAAAATGATAGCAAAACTGTCTTATGCTATCTTTTGCGTTGCCACCAAACGCTAAAGACAGCTACAAAACTAGTAAATTCTAAGTAAAAGTAAGTAGAAACCTAGAAAGAAGGTCATCGGGATAGTGTATGTACCAAATTCAATATTATTTGATTTCATTTAGTTTTCTCTAGATTTTTCTTCATTATTGAACTTCTTTCTTTTTTTTATTAAATCTCCGAGTTACCGTATTACTTTTAGTTAACTGATCCCCTGCAGTTACGGCCCTGCAGCTTCTTTTGTTTTTGATGATGCTTAATGCTGCTTCAGGGACTGCTTACAATGTACTCACCGTCTTTGACCTCAAGTCAGTACAAAGAGAGAGTGGTAGACACAAAGAAAACTTCTCTGCAGGGCCTCCGGAAATTGACTACACATGCTCCCACTCCGTACTCTCTGTTGTTCTCTGTCTGTAAGCCTTGCTCCCTTCTCAAGGAGACGCAGGGCCAGCTCCCACTGCCGGGTATCCAGAGCAGCGAAGAGAGGGGTCTCCAGATCACGTTCAGCGTCGCTGGGTCTTTTTCTTCGATTCATTCCCACTCCCCTCTCTAATAACACCTCCACCCCCTCACTCCACCCCGCACGAATCGCTGCGACCAGCGGAGAGAATTCTCCGTTCACTGGCCGACCCAACGCGTCTATCTGCCCCATCACCACATCTGCAGGCTCCTCTGCCTCCACGGCCGGGATGCCCCGAATAACGTCCACCAACAGGGGGCACCGGGCCTCCTCCAGACCGATCAGGTCCGCCAGCCAGGACCCCGACCCAAAACGCCAACGAGCACGATGGGCCGGGATGGGAATTGAGGAGAGGTTTCTGTTCAGCCCCTGCTGCACGTCGTTCAAAAAGAAAAAACAGACAGACACTTGCAGCTAGCTGCATTCAAGCTGTCGAGCGGAAAATCCTCAGGATGAAAAATAGGCGACACAAAAAGATCGAATGCAAGCACTGAAAGGAAAACAGAACCAGCCACTAGCAGCTGTCCCGCATGCAATGAAAAACGTTGAGGACTATCACAGGCGTCATGAAGAGAAGCCCTGGCAGCATCAACCATTCCACACACACACACACACACACACATACACACATACACACATACACACACACACACACACACACACACACACACACACACACACACACACACACACGCACGCACGCACGCACGCAGACACGAACACTGTGACACGCACACACACACACACACACACACACACACACACACACACAGAGAGAGAGAGAGAGAGAGACACACACACACACACACAAGCAGGTCACTCACCGTCCACATTGCCTCTGCCACAGAGACCGCCTGCCGCCACTGCCTCGAGATCATCAAATCCCCCCTCCCCAACGACTCTGCAGGCAGGCTCTCGTTCGTTCTGTCAGAGAGAAGAACCGCGAGGGCCTGCATGTATTCTTCTTTAGAACCTTCCTTCGGAACTACCCCCCCCTTCTCACGAAGCAGCTGCACAAAGCTCGCATCCCCCATCTCACAGGCCTTCTTCAGCAATGACACGTCTGACTCACAGAAAGGAAAACGAGATGGAATTTTGGGGCCAGGAGGGGGGATCTGATCGTCGACTGCTGCTGCAAGTGCTCGGGAGACGGCTGGGGGACCGGGGGGAGCCGCAGAGTTCAGCAGCACTTCCACGATCTGACGGATTTCTCTCACCCGCTCCGGCCGATCGTTTTGCTGATAGAGACGCATGACTGCCTGCAGAGGCGACGTGAGACTCTCTTCCCCACCCTGTGTCAAGTGCAACCCCGCCATATTCGCGTCTGCCCCCCCCCCGAGGAGAACAGACAAGTTGTCAAGCCTCATCAACCCACTCCCAGCTGCCTCCACCAACGGCACACGACGTTGTCCTTCCTTCCCGACCCCCCCACCCACTGCCACCCCCTTATCGAGCAGAAAACTCAAAAGGTCGGGACAGCTGACACCCCCACGGCATGCAAGCGACAGCGCAGTGTGACCGTCATCCCTAGTTGCATTCAGGTCTGCCCCCCAATCGGCAAGCACACGCAGGAGAGAGACTTTCAACTCTTCGCGATGGCTCAGTGAACACACATAAGGTACAGGATGTTCTATCTGCCCCCCGTCCGTTAATTTACCGCGAACATTCGGGACCGCCCCCCCCTTGCTGCACAAAAGACCCACCAGGTCCCAGTCCCCCCCCTTACATGCCAACAAGACGGGAGACACTTCACT
>JAHBMJ010005747.1:0-40436 GCA_018398765.1 Chromera velia | reverse complement strand
GGGGGGGGGGGGCTGCCTGTCCTTCTCCAGTGGAGGGGGGGGCAGGGAGGGAAGGGGGGAAGACAAAGGACACCGGCCTCCTTTCTCAATGAACAGCCTCACAAGAGCCGAAGCCACTGCCCCCCCCTTCCCTCCCAACCAAGGACAGGCCCCCAACACAATCTGCAGGGGGGTGTACGCTCTGCCTTCCACCGCCACAACCTCGTTCGCGTCTGCCTGCCACTGCAGGAGGAGGGAGACGATCTTTGACTCAGATTTGCTTTTGAGGGCCTCGAGCATGGGGGAGTGACTCAGTTTGTTGGTTCTCTTGTCAGTCACTTTCCGTGGCACTGCCCCCATTTTCAACAGTACTTCCGCACTCTTCTCCATCCCTAGAGAGCAGGCAAGGGACAAACGGGAGTGGCCGTCTGTATTCACAGCATTCACGTCCACCCCCTCCAAACCCCTCAGCGCTTCCAGGGTGGCTGCGCAGAGTGAGTCCGGATCCCGCCCCCCCCCTCTGTTGCGCATCGCACCATCATTGCCTAGTATGTTGCCAAAGTACAAACCAGGGCTGCTGCCTGGGCGTCTGTGGCAAAGAGCAGGAAGAGGAGGTCCCTCCTTTCTGCTCTCTCAGTGACCTGGACCAACTCTCGGACCATCCCGGCATCTCTGTAGAGACACGCGAGACCGAGGGCGGTACACTCAGGAAACTGCACGCCTGGTACTTTGAAGTGTTCCCACAGTGTATACAACATCTTCCAGTCCAAACAACCTGCATCCTTGGAGGCAGACGCGATGCGCCTCAACAGAGCCAGGCCTTTCTGACGGGTCTCGAGAATATGGGGGCGGGTTTCGTCTTCCCCGCTTTCCACACACGAGACGCTCATGACCATGGTATGGAGGAGGCTCCTGCCACAACTCCAGCGGAAAGGCCCAGAGTCGGTGCTCCTCGACCGGTGCCACCCACACACATCCACCCGCGCACCCGCTTCGAGGAACGCCCCTATGAGGTCAAAGGCCCCCGCGGTGCCCTGCCTCACCTTGGAAACTAGAATTGCACTTGGGAGGGGTATGTAAGTACTGTAGGCGGTTCCTGGAATCGAATCAAAAGGGATGGCCCATGAATCCTTGGGCAATACCCCGTGCTGCAGCATGTCAGTGGCGTGCTCTGCTGTTAACGTGACTGTAGTTGGGGTTGACGGATCGCACGGCACTTCAGAACAGAGGGGCGTCGCCCCCCTGCCGATGAGGATTTTTGTACACTTCCTGGAGCTCGGATACTTGTCGATAGTCTGCCTCAAAAGAAAGGGGTAGCGCCCCGCCACCCCCTTCAGGGCGAGAACCTGCTGCAGACTCGTGACCTCGTCTCGTCTGATGGAGTCCTCAATCAGACTCCACACCTCCTCCCGTTCTCTCAGAGAAGAGAAGCCAGATAAGACACTCGCAATGCCAAAGGCAGTGGAGTCATCTCTGCGAGAAAGCAACTCTTTGGAGACAGACGAGAGTTTCCAGAACCCTCGAAGTCCCAACAATCCACTCGCTATCAGCGCATTCAGAAGCTCTGAGTCTTTCGAAGTCATCTCCGAAGGCTGTGTGATCCAAAGAAGAAAAAACTCTCAACCCCACACGATCAACCGATCGCAAGAGACGGAATTCAGTCTGTGGAAAGCTCTCACGCAGCAGGGCGAGACGAGAGAGCCGTTTTGGACAGACACACGGATATCAATACAGGTCCAATGTCATTCAACGATGCACGTCGCAGAACGTGGCGCGAGACCAAACAGATCAGCGGGCTGTTTTGAGGACCGAGCAACCGCAGCTGACCGAAGGCAAATCGGAGATTATCAAGGGTCGCTGTCTGATGAGAGACGGTAAGAGACAGTCAGAGTACGATTGCACACACAGAGTATATACGCGGCTTCTCAAAAACACGCGACAAAATTCAAGCAAATTGTAACTGAAAATCTGACAATCTGCAGGAGATGAAATGTTGACGATTGACGATTGTTGTGCCAATGTTGTGCACTGTTGTGCCATTGTACGCCATGTTGTGCCGATGTTGTGCCGGTGCATGAACTCAACGGAAAAAGAAAAAACGGAGCCGGTTGCATGGGGACGGATATTTTGCATCCGATTTTGCCTGACCTTTTTATTTCGCCATGCATGCAAACGGGCCATGCAGGCTATAAAGCAAATTGCGGTTAAGAGCTGCCTGTGTGTTGTTGGGGGCGTTCAAACTCTTATGGAGGTTTCAATTCATCACACTACCGTTGTGCAGTCACTGCTGACTTCACCAGAGAGAACAGCAGTAGACCTCCAAAGAGACGAATTTAATGGCATCAAAGTTCTCGGCTTTGATTCATGTAAAAATAGGACTCTATGCAGCTGCATCTACATTAAAACTCAGAATCATTCACAGTTGATGAAACCCTTTTGCTCTGTCGATCCGTGTGTGCTTTGCTGTCTTCGCTTCGGGGCGCTTGCGTCTTCTGCGAATACCTTGTGATCCTATATATCTGCATGCTTGCCGTCATGGATTCAGTGAGCAACGGAAGAAAAAGCTCCAGCTGCAATACGTCTCCCAGCCGCCCGACTCAAGCGTTCCAGGGCCTCTCCCCACCGTCCATGGGCAGAGAAGAGTCCACTGGGCCCAGAGGCGTTGTCGAAAATTTTCGGGAGAGGGCCCGCAGCATCAGTTTTCGGCAAGTGGAGGGCGGCCCCCTCTCCCGATTTCCCCGCGTGGAGCACTCAGGTCAGCAGACGCCTGCATTTCCCCTCATAGATATATTAATAAATCCTTAAACAGAAAAACATCTTCGGCTAAATGCTCCATTGCTGCTTCCTGCAGGTCAGGTGATGAGGGCCTCCTTGAGCGTCTCCAAGCAGGAGTCTGAAGGGAAATTTTCGGAAACGGAAAAAGGGTCAGGGGGCTGGAGCCGACGCCAGTCTCACCTTCTTTTTGAGGACCGGAAGGCTCTGGGGATAGTGGACAGGGTAATCAATCAGCGCATGGAGGAGGTGAAACAGGAAGTCGCAGATAGACTGAAGGCAGCCAAGCCCGACTTCAGGAGGATCAACTGCAGGTCGTCTTTAGACCTTGTGGCGGGGGAGGTGAGTGCAAAGGATGAGGGGGTGACTTTTGACCTACGAAGAAGGAAAAGAAGATCTAAAACGGACCCGTCTCCGAGGAATCAGACCGGGACTTCTTCTCTAGGATCTGGCTCGAACAGGGGGAGCGAACCGGACTCGAATTCGAGTGCCTCTTCTTCTTCTTCTGCCAGTGAGTCAGAAGAGGAAGAGGAAGTTGACTTTGAAGGACGGATGATAACTCAGAGGCGGACAAGCAAGAGAGCCTCCACCTCAACTTCCGTCCTCAGCCCCCACGCTCCTCTCTCCCAAAGGCCGTCCCTCCTCGCCGGTATTTCTCCCATTCAGACATCCAGACGCAGACTGATCTCCTCCACGCCACGCAGAAGTGTGGGCGGGGAGGATGCCGGCGGCACTCCGTGCAGCCGTTCCACAAGTGCACGTCGGAGTGTGGGGGTCTCAGGGGACTTGGACGGCGACGCTCATGAGCCGGCAGGGATTCGGTCACCCGCAGTCGCCCCTCTCGGCCCCCCCTCTCTTGGCAGCTCCATGAACAGGTTTGTTCATGCATTCCCACAACAAAAGGCTTAGACGACAAAGACCATGCATATCAAAATTTTAATTCTAAAAAAAAAAGTTTTTTCATTCCTGGGGTTGATTTAGTACTCACGTTTCTTCTCTCTCTCTCTCGCTCTCTCTCTCTCTCTCTGTCTCTCTCTCTTTTCGTGCATGTGTGGGCGCGCGAGTGCGTGCAGTCATCCTTCTGCGCCGGATGAACGAACAAATCTGACTGAATCAATCAATCGCTCCTGTGCCTGCTCGTGCACTTTTGTTCCCGCAATACCGTCTCCTTCTTTTGCTTTCTTTTTGCAATGTGTCTGCGTGACATTCTTCATTTGATGTCCATGCCGCAGAGCGATGACCTGAAACCACATAATGCAACACACCTTTTTTTCTTTCTTCAATCAGGTTCGGGTTCCGTGCTTCAAGAATTGCCCCAGAGGAGAAGGAGAAGGAGAAGGACGGAGAAGGATTTGAAGACAGGGGTGATGGAGTCATAGGGGGAGAAGGAGCAGGAATGGAGCCAAGACGGCGTGAAAGCCTGCGACGAATGAAAACGCCGTAAGTTCGCATGACACGTGCATGCGCACGCAGATTCAGATGCATATATATGCGTGTATATCTTTCTGCTTGAATACACGTAAAGAGTGGGAGGGGGTAGCATACGCTTACATCGTGCCGATGAATGAGAGAGGGGAACTACAGGGCTGCAAAGCCACTGTGCCACAAAGCCTCGAGGGCGAATGAATGGACAGGATGAAGAAAGGTCTGCATGGAAAGAGGGAAGCAAGAAAACGTTTCATGAAGTGAGCACATCAAAATAGAACCGCACCTGTGAGACAAACTTCTTTCTTCACACCTTTAATTGTCATGCACGTATGAGTTGACGTCACACTGAAGTCAATTTCCCAGATGCCACGCCCTCACACCGACAACCGTCTATTCCCTTACTTGCAGGCCTCCCCATGCCCCTGCTCTCCGGGCCCTTCGAGCACGGTCTGTTCCTGCGGTGTCGCAACGAGGCTCTGTCAGTGGAGGTTCGGGGTCTGTTGTGGGGGAGTATGGGGAGTCGGTGGGTTGTGATACTGAGGGATCTCGGAAGGGCCATGAGAAGCAAGAGGGAGGAGATGAAGAACAATCGGAAACGAAGACGAAGACCCTATTGACGGCCCCGGTTTTCGTCCATCCTTCTCCTTCTCCGTCTCTGCCAACGTCTCCTCCCTTCTTCTCACCTGGCAGAAGCCATGGAGAGGCGTCTGCGCCCCTCCCTCCGTCTTCTCCTTTGTCTGCTCCTTCCCTGAGAAAATCCAAAGGAAAGGGAAAGGAAAAGGGGAAAGATGAGGAAAACCTCCAAGAGGAGAAAAAGGACGAAAAACCCGAAAACGCGCCCCGTGCCGGCAGACCTCTTTCAAGGTTGGTCATCAACCTGACGAGAGAATTTTTCTCAATTTGTTCCTGCGTTTTCTCTCGTTCTGCTCCTTTTCTGCAAGCACGACATGGACGTGAAGAGCAGAAAGAGAAAGCCATCCAGGCACTTCAGAAGCAGCGAGGAATGGCACATCAGGAAACTAGAGTCAGAAACATTTGAAACAGCAGAGAAAAACCCAGCTGCAGACAGAGTATTACATATTCTCCCGACCCCCCCTCCCCACCTTTCTTTGCAGGACCCATAGGAGCTCACACAGAGCCAGGTCGGAGCCCCCCGTCGACGCCCGGGAGAAATGTTCCTGGGAGGCCATGCAGATGCTGTATCAGCAGGACACGACTTCTTCCTTTCGATGGTAGAGAGTCTTTTGTTGAACAGAGAGTGGTCGAATTTGATGCATGCATGCACGAATGCACTCATTCATTCATTGAGGATGTCTGGAGAGAGAAATCAATTCATTTCATCGGACTGAAGCAATTAAAGCAATGATGTGCAGGATCGAAGACTGGCTCGCGTGAGTCAATTAGGCAGGCCTCGACTCTACCCGCATGTGCAGACAAGACGGGTGGATCGAGAGGGACAGAAGAGACAGAAGAAGAAGAAGTTCGAATCGATTGTGGTTGGGGAGGATGGCTGTCTCTCTACTTTATGGCAGAGAGAAAGACCTTCTGAGAGAGATGACGTCAACTTTTTAGAGAGAAGGGAGAGTGCGGCCAGGGGTTGCGTATAGCTTCGGGATGTGAGTGAAGCAGAGGAGAAAGAAGCTGGGGAGGGGGAGGAGGACACGGAAGAGAGGGAGGGAAGGCGGGCGGGAGGGAGGGTGAATTGTTGCGGTCGGACTTGGCCTGAACTAAGTGGCCACTGACACTTGCCTCTGCTTGTTCAATCCATATGCACGGAATCTGGACTGATGGGTCACGTAGACCAATCAAGATAGTGCAATCCTGAATGGAAAGCATGAGGTGGATGGGGGGGGCATGTCGGCTAGCAAAAGCCGCGTGAGTGCCTCCCTCTTGTAGAAGTGAAAGGAGCAGAGGCGGGGGCAGAGAAGAAAGGTGGAAAGGAAGTGAGAAACTATTCCCTCTTGAATATGAAGAAAACGTCAAAGGAGCCGGAAGAGGTCGGAGAATTAAAATTGGGTTTGCGCACCTAGGTTTTGGGTTGTGGATCTGGACGCACATTTCGTTGACCGAATTCAATTCATCTTTCCATTTTCGTATCGTTTCTGCTGACTTTCATGTCTTGACAGAAAGAAATGAGGTCCCGTTGTCCATTTCTTCACTCCTCTTTTTCTTAATTCTCTTCCTTGCTGTCTGCGTATGAAAGCGCGAAGTTCAACATGCAAACTTCCCGAGTTGGACTGGACCGACGAACTGCTCGCGTCTTTCTCAAAGAAGCATCTGCTGCAGGAAAATGTTCTCATTCGACCGCAAGGAAATAAAAAAAACACGCAAGCGAAAGGCAGGGGTCTCTCTCTCTCTCTCTCTCTCTCTCTCTGTGTGTGTGTGTGTGTGTGTGTGTGTGTGTGTTTGTATGCGTGCATGTGAAGCTTAGATTCGTCTCTGCATTTTGGTTGTTCCCTTTTCTTTGTCCTCCCTCCCTGCTTTGTTCCCTATGCTACTCCTCTTCTCCATCGTTCTCCTTTCTTACTTTCCTTTGGCGCTTTTTCCTTTTTGTCCTTCCTCGAATCTTTCCGGCCCCCTTTTCTCCCGTTCTCCATCAGACCTTCCGATTTCCCGTTGGTTTTTTCTTTCCTTCTTTTTTGTGGTACGTGTGTCTTCCTCTCTAGTCTCGACAGCTGTTTGGTGAGGGAAAAAAGAGTTGCGGGATGTGGTGTAGCGAACCCTGCCGTTTGCGTGAAATCTTGGAAATTACGGAACTCTCCGCTCTGTTTGCGACGCAACCGCTATTTAATAATACATTTACTAATTATGAGCATCTCTATTCAACAGTAATTTCAACTCAATGGGCAAAGAGGGACTTTGCGTAACTAGTTGCGTAATCCATTTGATTTTGTACATGCATGGGTTGATGTTCTGACAGTATTTTCTACTAGAGTATTTTAGAGTATATGTTATTACAACTACTACTCTCAGCTAGTCACGCTGCTGGCGTTGCGTGTATATCTAGTTAGAGCATAAAGTCTCAAATCAAATCATCATCACAATTAATTAAGTTAATTATATTTTAAAGTAATCAATCAATGAATTAACTTTGAATGAATCAATCAATCCCTTCTGTATGTCTCGGGAAAAGAACGTTCTTGGTGACTCTGAAAAGTATGAAAGAAAAGAGAAGTGAACACTCAATTTCCCTAAGGCTTTCCTTTTTCTTCTCTGTTTGAAAGTTTCTTTTCTGCAACTCTCAAGCTCTCTGTCACCTCACCCTTTTTGAGTTGGACAGAACAACAAGAAGCGACCCATAAGAAGAGAGAGGGTTTTCCATTCCCCTCTGTGCGTCTTGGAAAAAGAACGTTCTTGGTTACTCAGAAAAGTATGAAAGAAAACAGAAGAGTACTTCTCTCTTTTTCTCACCTAGTCTTAATTCTTTGTTCTTTTTTCTCACTCTGGTTAAAGTTTTGTTTCTTATCACTCTCCCTGTCATTTCATCTTTCTGAGTCAGACAGAACGACAAAAAGCAATCCATAAGAAGAGAGATGGCTTTACCGTTCCCCTTTGCGCGTCTCAGGAAAAAAAATGTTCTGGGTTACTCTGAAAAGTATAAAATAAACGTGTTCTTGTCATGAGCTAGTTATAACACTCAATAGGATAGGCTAGAAGGCGGTGAAAAGACAAAGATCGTCAAGATACCTCGATTAACCTAATCCGCATCTCATTCCCTCTAATCCAATCTCTCTCCAAAACAGTCGTTTTCATCCCTGTACTTGACAGAGAATTAAACATGACATGCAAACAGACTGAATTCATGTGACAGGACAAACTCAAGCTACAGGACAGCAGCTATAAGACAACATCTATTTCCCAGAGTTAATCAATCTGCAAGGCTTTCGAACTCCAGTCACAGCGTGCAAAGACCAAGACCCCGGCACTCAAACACCTGCAGAAAGGCCCGCGTCAAGCGAGGACCAAGACCCGGGCACTCAAACACCTGCAGAAAGGCCCGCGTCGTATCGGCACATGTGGAATGCCTGAGCCCGCGCTGGCGTTATTATCCGAACCCGAGTCGTCCTGGCGCCGCCAGGCAGTCCAGGACATATGCCTCCCTCTTTGAGCTAGTCGAGACACAGGCGCTGGACACAGAGAACTATTAAGCTAGAGAGAGTCCTAAAGGTTCCGTCCTATGCTGATGGATTCCAGAAGGCATAAAGGGTTCACAAGCTCAGATACACAAGATACTAAGGACACCAGATTGTCAAGTCAATTCCTATTCTCAATCCACCATCTCAATCCTCCCAACTTCAACAACTCAACTTTCAACTCCATGCTAGTGCTATGCAGACTGATTACGTGTGACAGGACAGACTGAAGCTACAGGACAGCAGTTACAAGACAACATCCATCTCCTAGAGTTAATCAATCTGCAAGGCTTTCAAACTCCAGTCACAGCGTGTAAGGACCAAAACCCCAGCACTCAAACACCTGCAGAAAGGCCCGCGTCAACGAAGACCAAGACCCGGGTACTCAAACACCTGCAGAAAGGCCCGCGTCGTATCGGCGCATGTGGAATGCCTGAGCCCGCG
Source organism: Chromera velia (assembly GCA_018398765.1). Taxonomy (NCBI): domain Eukaryota; family Chromeraceae; genus Chromera; species Chromera velia. The sequence continues at coordinate 31,680 of JAHBMJ010005747.1, read as the reverse complement.
CTGGCGTCGCCATCCAAACTCGAGTCGTCCTGGCACTGCCAGGCAGTCCAGGACATTCTCTCTCTCACTTGGTCTTAATCTCTTCTCTTAAAGTCTTAATTCTTTCTCTCCCTTTCTCTCTTGCGTTTCAGTACTAAAAGTCGTTTTACTTTTGGCAGCATTTTGCCCCTCTGCCAGATGGCCTCAGATCAGAACAAGAAAGTCATTCAGATAAAGGAAAAATGATGCCGCGTATGTTTTTTCTTCAATTGTAAACCGTTTGCGGCACAGGCTAGACCTGTGCAGGCCGGCTAAGGAGGTCTGATGCGTCTAGGCGCTTTTCTTGGAAGCTGCACGTCGGACATTCGGCATTAGGGTGGGAAGGCAATCCTCCGGACATAAATCCTAATCCTAATCCTATCCTAAACAACATGTACTTTTCAAATTAAAACTAATTACTGCTGGTGTAAAGAACCAAACTGCCTCGATCGTGCGTTGCCGCCGAACGCTAGACGCCTAGTTATAGGCCGATGGCGATGGCGTATGATAATGATAATTCTTAAAATAACTTTTCTTTGTAAGAGTTATTCAATCTATTAGCCGGCTACACCTGGTAACATTCATTAATAGCTAGTTTAATTCAACACATTAAAAAATTTAATTAATATATGATATACTACTACAGTATAGTTGATTATTTCAAAAATGATTTGATGATATATTCACCGAGATAAATCTTAGGATGAGAGTTATATATACGAGTCAAGTTCCTCAGTCAACATACTTCCGCACCAGTTCTCAGGCTCATTGCTAGTGTATTCAACAGCGTGTCTATCCGTGGTAGAGACTACCGTAGAGTTCCTCCGCATCTCTGCATATGAAGACTTGGATGCTGCCATTGGGCCACATCAAGTTTTCTGCTTGTTTTCCACCCCTCTTCTGTGCCTCCTCTTCTGTTCCTTTTCTGACACCCTGCCGTCTTGGAATGACGCGTACCAGCAGAAGGAGTCAGAAGTCTCCAGATGAACAAACCCGACGCATAAAAAATTTGATTGACCCGATGCATCGCAGTACATCGGCCTAGTGGAGAGAGAGAAGGCAGCACTGAAGGCAATTAAGTGCAAATGATCAACCGGCCGTTGACCAAAGAAAAACAGGAAAACCCCAGATCGACTCCAGGCAGTCGGTCCAGACATTAAATGCACCAAAAGAGAATCAAGGGAAGAAAGAAAGAAAGAAAGAAAGAAAGAAAGTCCCTTCTCACGTTCCCATTCGACCGCCGCTTCCTTTCCTTACTCAACAGAAATAAGAAAGGAGATTCGATGATGCTGTCTGGTCTGCCCAAGATTCCAAACAAGATGGATCGGGGATACATGAATGCATACACAAATGGATTAGAGAGAGCAGAAGCGAAAGAAACGAGGTTGAACGAATTGGTAAATTTCTTTCCTCCGTTTGTGACTTGTTATCTTGGAGATGAAAGGAGAAGGACACTGGAATATTACGGAGAGGACAGAGGGAAAAGGTGAGAGTGAGGAAAAGAGAGGACAGATGCTGATCTACGAATCTGGTTAGTTGGGTTCTCTCTGAGTCTGTCCCTCTCCCTCTCTCTCTTGACGAGAACAAATGCTCAGAGAGAACTGATCTTTGCATTTGCATCTGGCGTTCGGGGGAATTCATTTTTGTCTGTACGTGTGCGTGTTTCGATCAAGAGCTTGACACCTTCCTTCACGTTTCTCCCCCTCTCTGCTCGTTTATTGGCCTTCTCCTCATCTCCTTCCTCTCTGACTTCTCGGGCTCTTCTTCAGGAGCATCAATCTTCTCTCTCTCTCTCTCTCTCTCTCTCTCTCTCTCTGCACTTGACTTGCTTCTTTTCTGGTCTCTCGCGTTGCGTATGTGCCGGGCGTCTTTGCACCCTGGCGTCTCTATTTCATTCCCGCTTTTCCTCTGCTTTTCTCTCTCAATACGTGTGTGTATGAATCTGAGTGTGTGTCTCCGTGTGTAAATCCTTCTCTCTGCCGTGCTCTCTCTTTCTGGAAGTGTGTGTGTGGATGTGGCATGATTGCGTTGGGGTTGTGAAGGATTCTGTCTGTGCTCTCACTGCTTCTCTCTTTCTGACTGTCTCCCTCCCCTCTTTCCCTCTATCCCGGTCAACGTAGTACAGAGTGGACTGACTAACTGACAGAAAGAGGGGAACCGAGTCCAAAGGACACACAAACAGACTGACACAAAATGTGTGGAGACAGACAGAAGAGAGAATCACCAACACGTGAAAGCACAAAAGAAACGCGAAGGCGTGAATGACGGATGGATGACCAAAAGAAACAAAAGAAAAACGAACGGACTCCCTCTGCTGTTCACTGAGGCCTCTTAGTCACATTTCCCTTCATTCAAATGGATTGAGAGTACGACACACGGCCATGCAGTCCGACCGTGCAACAATGAGAGAGTTCGTCTGTCGGTCAGTCGACCGGGCAGATATACCAATCTCCAGTGAAATTTTCTCCCTCGGTGTTTCTGTGTGTTTGTGTGTGTGTGTGTGTGTGTGTGTATGTGTGTGTGGGTGCGAGGGGGGACCTTACAGGGGATACACGCGGACGAGCTTTTTGTTTTTGATTTCTGGATGCTTGTCGGACCAGCCCTGTGTCTCCATCTCGTTGGTCACGCCCTGATCCTCCAGATATTTCTTTGTCGTATTTACTCTGTTCACACTCAGCTGCATGTTGTCTCCGTCGGTGTGCCCGTCGATCTTGATCTTCACAGACGGGTATCTCTTCAACACCTCGGCTATTCGATCCAGCGTTTCCGTCCCCTCCTTCTTGAGGGAGTGTGCACCCCCGTCAAATGCGATGCTGCCCGTCTCAAGAACGGCCTTCAGTTCTTCGTGTGCGGCTTCCTTGTCTCCACTGCTGACCAGTTTGTAGTCAGAGCAGCAGGTGAGGAAGAAAAGAACCCAACCGACCACGGCCAAGACGGCAAGAGGGATAACAACCACCCAGAATTCAAGACCGAATGCGTTGGCAGGCACTGCCACCATTTTGGGGGGGGAGGAGAGGATCACCATGGTGCTGTTGTCGAAAGATACGACCATCGGGTCATAGTGCTCTGCGCAGTATTCACCCTCATCGTCTTCTGTGTAGCAGTCGTATGTGAAGGATCCGACTGCCCCCCCCTGCTTTGCCCCCTTGATCTGACAGCACAAGTGGGTTTTGGGGTCTTTGGGCCCCTTTTTGGCCAGTGCCGTCTGCAGGGTCTCCTTCATGGAGGTCAGGTCTCCTGTGAAGTGTTCCTCAGGAACTCCGGCCTCAGAGGCCGCCTGGGCCCTCAGAAATCGGGGGGACTCGTCACATGAGACGAACCCAAAGACAGCAAACGCAACGAGGCAAACGATCTGCATTCTGTGCAGTGGTACGTCACACTTGAGTATGGTTATACTATGTCGTGGTCTTCTAGTCAACAGATGAACAAGTTGAAGAAGCAGTCAAGGGTGAGCAAGAATATGTGCCAGAGGTCACGCAACCGCAAGGTCAGTAGAGTCAACCGTTCAGGTAACAAGCAGTCTGGAGCTGCGGAGCATGAGAAAGCCACATGAAAGCCGCTGGCAGAACGACTTGAATTATTAATCAAAGACACGTGTTGTTCACATGTTGTTCACGCATGCAGATGTTGTTTCATGCAAGCGGAATTTGCGCGGCGGCGCGAAATTATAGAGGGGTGCACTCGCCCGCGCGGCGCCGCGCGGGTGGAAAATTTTGAGGCGACGCCGCAATCAATGATTATCAATCATCGAATTACATCTGCCGGAAAAATGCATGTACGTCTCCTTCCTCACACGACAGCCAGTCCGCTCGACAGCCTTACGTTTACAGTCAGTTCAGTCACCTCAGTGTCCAGCGAATGCCTATGCGCGCCACTGAAGTCAGCATATGACAACAAGGGCTCGAGCTTGCCTCATGGTCTCGCAACTGCTGTAGTGGGAGGTAGTTGATTTCGTGACAGAGATCCCCCGACAAAGAAGGCCTCTTCTCAATTGAGCTTTGACAGTTCCCCACGTGCTTCTCTTCTCATTCTCCCTCAGTTGAGCGATGAAGCCCTCCCGTGCGGGCTCCGTGCTCCTCTCTGCACTTCTGGTCCTTGGGAGCGACGGGAGGCAGCCGTCTCCTCGTGTGATGGGGTTTGGCTCAGGTCTGTGAGAAGGAATGAGATGACCAGTTCGCTATTGTTACAAGCACTCAGTGGAACATTGCGTGATTCTTTGGATAGACTGCTGTGCAGGTCCATTTCTGATGAGGCGCTCAACAAACAGGGTCGCTGGAGGGAGACGGCAAAAGTCGGAGTCTTCTCCCTCTCACGTGAGCAGTCTGAAGGCAGAGACCTCAGGTCAGAGACTGAGTTGGCGAGCGCCCTCCTTAAGTGTGTCCCAGTGAGTGCGTGAGGGTGTTTGGGGGGGGGGGTTTCGCCTGTATTCCTTGTGTGCGTGAGGTTGTGCGCCGTCGTGTGTTTGTCTCGGCGCGGACTGGGCGGTACCAGAAGAGCACGAAAGGGCGGCCAAGGCTGCATGTGTGTTTTGTGTGTGTGTGTGTGTGTGTGTGTGTGTGTGTGTGTCTGCTCATTGCTTGCCGCTTTCCACCTCTCAAAAATGCACTTGCACTTCCTCGTCTGATTGCCGCCTCCTCGATGTTCCCGACGGTTTTCTTTATCCTGGACTGGCCTTATCATCATCCCGCGCCTGTCGCTTCCTTTCCCCCTTTCATTGGGTGCTTCTTTATGTTCCCCCCCCCCCTCTCCCTTCAGTGTGTGTGTATGTGAGAGAGTGAGTTATTATCGCTCACCCCCTCTCAGATTTTGCTCGCTCTGTGCTGTCTGTCCAGCAACCCTCCTATCGGTCCCTTCATGTGGGTGTGAGAGTTTGTGTCCCGTACGAATGTTTTTTTGAATTCGAGAATCGCTCATTTATTCTTTCGTGCCTGCGTACCCTCATGTCGCCAGATTCCGGGGAAAGGGGGGGGGAGGTGGAGGTGACAGCGGAGCTGTTGAAGAACACGGCAAAGCTCGCAGGACTCTCTGTTAGCGAGAATGAGGTGAGTGGACTGACTGACCGTGCAGTCTGAGAGGGAAAAAAGAGAGGAAAATGGAGGGAAACAATGAGACAATCAACCATCGGTCGGGGAGATTTCACGCAATTGAAGAGAACGGCAAGAAGATTGGGGGTGTATCCTGATGTGAGGAGCGACAAGAACGATCAACCGAACGAATTTACGCAGTTCCCTGGACACAGGCAGAGAGCGTATTTTGAAAGGAATGTGTTCCGCATGACGTTTGTTCTCTTTCTGTACGCGCCATTGTAGGTGGGCTCCCATACCGGACCCTCGAGCTGTAGCTGAATGCCCCTGTGGTTTTGTTGCTGACGGGCATAGAATGCGTCTTTTTTTCTGCTTGTGTTTGAATCAACGCGTGCAGTTTCATGCCCTTCTCACAGATTTCGTCTTCTCGTGTACGCATGCATTTGAGAGGACTTCTTAATAAAGAGACCGCCTCTTCCTTTCTTTCTTGCGTGTTTTCGTCTTCTTGTGTACGCATGCATTTGAGAGGACTTCTTAACAAAGAGACTGCCTCTTCCTTTCTTTGTTGCGTGTTTTCGTCTTCTCGTGTACGCATGCATTTGAGAGGACTTCTTAACAAGGAGACTGCCTCTTCCTTTCTTTGTTGCGTGTTTTCGTCTTCTCGTGTACGCATGCATTTGAGAGGACTTCTGAAAAAAGAGACCGCCTCTTCCTTTCTTTCTTGCGTGTCGATCGATGGTGCAGATCACCGACTTGATTCCGGAAGTCAGCAAATTTTTGAAGTTCGTCGACCAGATGAACCAGGTGGATGTGGACGCTCCCGGCGTGCAAGAGCTCCCTCGCGCGGACCTTCCCTGGAGCGACCCTCTCCGTCCAGACACTCCGAACAGATTCAACAACGTGGGGGCAATATGGGACAATATGCCCGAGGAGGAAGATGAGATGCTCAAGGTGCCGCAGTTGGGAGAAATGGAAGAATGAATGACAAATCAAGTGCCCTACAATTGCCTAGTATTGATACATTTTTTATTCACAAATTTTCAAGAAACAATGTTGCGTAGACGTGGAACTAGACGTGGAAGGACAAGAGTGAGGCGGACGTGCTAGGAACGGATCTTAAATGCTTCCTCCCCCTAGTCCCCCCCCATTCAAAATATAATTCTTTAAAGTTCAAACTATTCAATACCCAATTGGGACCTCATTTTAGAATAGAACATCAAAGCTCGATTTTAAGAGAAATATCATCATTCTAAGATTTAAGTGATAAGTGATTTAGTGGTGCCGTAGAGGCTAGAGCACTGTCGCCGTTTTGTCTTATAGATCGAGGTCGCCCCCGCAAACGGCAGGGGGGTGTGCCTCACTCCTGAGGCTCAGACTATACCCCGTGGCCCGCCTAGCTGGTTTCCTAGGCCGCGATCGACTAACGACTGTTCTGATTCCTAGTTTGAACCTTATATATTTTGGGCCGCTGACTGAGAGGGAACCATTCCAAATATACTAATACTTGCTGTGTCACTTGCAAACATTCATATTCACCAGCGAATTACCAAGCAGCCCAAGCTTTGACTGTATGGCTTAATTTAATTTAATTTAATTCAATTGATAACACTTTTACTGAAGTCAATAAAGTTTCCGAGACTTCACATTCTGTGAACTTTTGCTCATATTATTTAACTTAAAACATTTTCTAGAAGATTTTTTAGGAAAAACAAAATGCACACTAATTTTTTAGTATTGGGCCCTAATTTCATTTCTTAGAATCAAATTCAGTTAACACAGATACGAAAATTTATAAAAAAACCAGATAAAATCCCAATCATTTGGTAAATGTTAGTATTTTAATGAAAAGACTTCATTATCGGTTTGTCTAAAGCTTTGTCACTTCATGCAAGTTCTGGAAAGTTGTTGGTCGGTTGTCTACGCAAAACAAAGAGAGAAAGTGGACTGTGAATTGAGCCCCCTCTGTGCGTTTTTTAGAAATTTTTCCTTTTTTCATTCTTAATCACATTCTTATGCTTATGCTTATGCTTATTGATCATCGCCACGGCACCATGCGTGCTGGGCATGCTGGTGCTGTCAGCTCTGCCCAACTCTTCAGTCCGTCTCCATTTTTCAGTCGTTTCCTTCCTCCCGTCCATTTTTTATTTGATCATTCTCACTGCACCGGCAAAACGGTTGTCGTTGGGGCTGCCCAAGAGACGACGGTAACGTGAGTCGGCACAAGAGGAATGATGCTGACGGTGGGAGCAGTCGCCATCTCGTCGGGGCTCAGGGAGGAGGAGTGGCACCCTCGCACAAGTACAGGACTGGCCGCCTCACTCAGAGGGGGCACACCGACACTCTGCGCAGATATCCACAGATACGGATAATAGAGCATGAAGGAAATTAAATCATGTGAGTCCTCTTCAACCGCGTCGTTCCACAATCCCCCCCTGTCGCACACGTGGTCGCAGAATCGCATGATTGAGAGTCATACGAGAACACTCACATTGAGACTTTCTTACTGGCGGACTGCCCCATAATCAAATCGTTCACTGACCGACTCACTGACTGACCCGCGCGGTGTAGTATGCGTCGTAGGCCTTCTCGCAGCTCCCAATAGGGTTGCTCAGATCGCACTCGTACTGCGCGTACACACAGACACACCCCCACACACCCCCCCACACACACATACAGAGAGAGAGAGAGAGAGAGAGAGAGAGACAGACACACACACACACACACACACACGCACACACACACACACACACACATACACACACAAACTTATACTCGTTTCCTTTAGTTATTCAGAGCCTTTGCAAAACGTAAGAACCATGTCTTTTCGGGTGACATGATAGGGTAGGGCCGTATGAAAGGGTAGAGATGGGCCTGTCAAAGAGAGTGATCAGATGCGGACTGACTGACTGACCCACCGACCGACCGACCAATTCCTCTAACAGAGGTTTCAGGACGCATTTCGGCTCCAGCTGCATGCATGCATTGGATGCATCAATTAAATGCTGTAATGGCGGGTAACAGCGAAAAACTGGGTGCCTAAGATCGAGTGTAAGTAGGATTAAAAACAAACGTGAAATAAAAATGCTGGGAGACTTCGTGGGCTCTGATGAAATGTGGGCGCTCAACCGAATGCAAGAAAAAGCTGTGGGATAGAGAAGGCTTTGCAGACTCAGTGTTTGCGGTCTCCCTGTTTTTCTTTTGTAGAAACTGTCTGTCTTTGTTTACACTCCTCAGCACTGTGTTCCCTGTGGGTTGCATATGCATGTTTTACCTGATCAGCTTGCTGCAACAGCACAAAAAACAAACAACAAAGGAAGCGGAGCAGAGGCGAGGAGACAAATAAAGACGCATGAGAGCAGAGAAGGAAGAACCACCTACCCGCTCTGTATTGGGAATCTGCATCTCTGCGTGCACGAGATCAATCGCATTCTGCACATGCGAGAAAAGGTTCACGTCCCGACCCGAGGACTCTGATGAGGATCCCTGTTGTGTCTCTGCGTCTGTGTCTGTGTCTGTGGGGGGGGATGGAGGCAGAGGGTGGACCTCAGTCTGGATTTCCAAAGTGGTGTCTTCATCGGAGAGCGAAGACAGGCGTTTTGTCCCGAAGGAGGATTTCAGTTTGTCTACTTTGTTCTTCACCTGTACGTATGTACGCACAGGGGGGAGAGAGAAATCAAAAGAAGTTGAAGGACGGATGGAACGACTCGAGCTCAGAGGGGGAAAAGAGGAAGAAAGCGGAAAGACCAAGAAACTGAGAACGGAAAGGTAAACACTGGAAGAAAGAAGGCATCATCGGAAGAGAAAAGGAGAACACCCCAAGACCCAGAAGAAACAACAAGAGAACCATCAGAAAGTGGTCAACTTGAGACATTGAATGTTCGTGCAGCTAGCTGCCAGAAACACTCAGCTTGACGTGTAGGTATGAGAAAGCATTAAAGGACACACACGTGAGCTTCGTTCTGTCCATGATAATCAGAACGAAGCAAAGACATATCAAAGTGATTGCAAACGAAAACTGAATTACTCATGCACCTTTTCGACCTCCACCAAGTACGGCTCCGCGTTGACCCTCTCTCCCGAGGCCAACTGGAAGACCACGTGCTTCATCAATTGATCCCTCATTCTCAGATTGTCTGCACTCAACTCCGAGATCGTCGTGGTTGGACTGAACACCTTGGCAAGACTCGCGGTGTTCCTTTCCTTGTTAGGTTCCACCCCCTCTTTCTCAAGTGTGTATACAAGCTGGGCGTTCTGTCTCTTCAGGGAAGAGTGCAGACTTTCATCACAGAGGGCTTTCAGAGAAGACAGCGCAGAGGAATCGTCCACATCACCCCGGGCTGCGGTGTGACGACCGAATAGCGCTTCTTGTATGAGCTGAAGTTGAAAGTCGACGTTGCGTCGTGCGAGTGCTCCGAGCTCTGGTTTCAGATCGGGGTCGGCTCTCGAGAGGACCTCCTGGAGGAGTTTGTCTCTCATGGAGATGAATGCGTCCTGGTTTGCCTCTGCCCTCTTTTGCAGAGCCTGGAGGGCATTCTGGTGTGTTTGGGACTCCTCGAAGAGAAGCGCCGCCTGCAGAATGAATGCAGAGAGGCACCTTCCTTGATACATATACGTGTATGCAGATGCATGTATGTGATGTGCTCTTCAAAGCAAATGCAGACGAAGAGAAAAAGCGGGGCGGGGGGGAAGAGAGCTCGCTTATCTGGATCGAAGAAGAGGATGAAGGCAAAGAAAAGCCGGTTGACAGCCTTGAAGTAATCTTGCTTGTCGTGAATAAAGATGCAGCAAAGCACAAAAGTTTCGTTTCCAGTGCCTGCATATGGATCGAGAAGCTTTCTTCCTGTAAGTACCAGCCCAGTTAGTCCCCCGTACTGTCAAGGGTAAATGAATTGATTCTGAGACCTTCCGTTTCATTGAACTGACCTGGTCTGGGTCCCTGAGCATGTCTTTTTGTTGAATCCCTTTCTTACCTGCCTCCAGTCTCCCTGAGAGCATCTCATCTGTCGTGAAGGCTCGTGCTTCCTCGAGGACGTCTGCCTTCCTGGGGTCTGGCATCGATGCAAGAGCAATGCCTGAGAAGAGGTCAACAACGTCGTCCGTGAGTTTGGCCCTCAACTCGACGAATTGTCTGGTATCCTCCCGAGTCCTTTCCTCTGCCTCCTTCATTCTGTCCCACGCTATTGCCAGATCTAGAGCCCTGGCAGGGTTGTCTGAAGAAGGTTGGAACATGGAAGGGGTGGGTGCTCTGACTGCTCTTCTGTACTCATCTAGGACCTCTTTGATCCTGTCGGGGTTGCATCTTGTGATCTGATCGTGAACGTCCTGCTCCATGTGACGAGCCAACTGGCGGGTTGCAAGCTCGAGGAAGGCGAAGGCTCGGTAGCGTTTCAAGAGCCTCCTCATGCCTGCTTGTTCCTGCTGATGTGCACGAAGGAGGTCTTGAAGGTCCCTCGACTTTGCCTCTAACTCGATGGTTGTCTGGGCAGATGCCATCGATGAGTTCCGTCTCGACAGAGAGAGACGGAGACTCAGAGCATCAATCTGAACTGCCATCTGTTCCTCTTTCTCTATGCTTGCTCTCCAGGCCTCCAGACGATCTCGGAGAGCCTCCATCTCAATGTGCACGGAAGCGTCCCTTTCTGAAAGGGTTGCAAACGTGCTTTCAAGTTTTCTCTTTGTTGAAGCTCGGAGGGCTAACTGTGTCTGTATCTGATCGTGTTCCTCTTTGAGAGACTGGACCTCTCTCTTCAGCATTCGTGCTTCGAAGTCGTTTTGCGGTGCTTTCTTTGAATACTCAGCGAGCTTCTTCGTGGAATTCTTCAGCTGTGCGGTCAGATCGTCAATTTCACCCGACAACCTCTTAACAGAGACGTCCAAGGCCTCCCGCTGGTCTTGGTGGTCAAGGTGAAACTTGGGCAGAATCTTCCGGCTGATCATTTGCTGCTGGTGTGCTGACGTGTCAGATGCTGATTCGGCTTGTTGAAGCAACGCAGTCCTCGACCCAGACTGTGTGGGGGGGGCTGCCAAGGACAGTCCTGGGTGGGTTTGATGTAAGGTTGCAGCGCCAAGTTCGAGGAAGGAGGGCATTACGGTTTCGGTTAGGAGTGCAGTGTGGCAGGCCATCTTGACCCATCGAGTGAAGTCCTTAGCCACGAATGACTTGAAGTCCCTGCCTGACATCGGCTCGCTAGGGGCTGCTACGGGTGTGGAGGGGGCGGTTGTGATTTCGGCATTCGAGAGTGGGAATGCGTTCATGAAGAAGCGAACAGAGCGGGTCTCCTTCTCGAGCTCTTTATCATTCAGTTTCCATGAATTGTTGGCATCATCATTCAAAATCTCCCTGCCGAGGTCGAACACCGGATTGTCGGGAAGGGGTGTGAGAGCGTCGGGGTTACCGCTGCTGCTCTCGGGCTCTGCCAGTTTGAGCTTGTTGACTGCGATGTCGTTGAAAGGTCTGTCGATCATCTGCAGTTCATACTCGCGTCGTTTGGCTTGAAGGTAATGCAGATAGATCCGGTCCATCTGAGCGATTTTGGCAGCAATGTGCGGACCTCTGTGGATCTGCCTAGTTTGAGGATCTACCACTCCCTCCCTGGTAGCGGGGCCCTCAAGGATTTGCACCTCCCTCCGTGCAATTCTCTCAATCTGCAGTCTTGCGTCATCTCTGACCTCATCAAATTGGGAATTCAAGAGATTGCGCTGATCTGCTGTTGCACGGGAACGGAGCATTGCAAGGAACCTGGTGCGGAGGGTGTGGAAGACCACGTCCTTCACAGTGTTGCGTGCGAGCTTTCGAGTAAAATCCATCGCTCCTGCGTCGTCGCATAATTGCACGACCTGGGAGATGAGACGCTGCTCTGCGACCGGACTCCGTCTCCTTATAAATGAAGCCAGCATGGCTTTTTCTTCAAATTTCTCGTTGTTGAAGTCCGTCTGTCTGGCCTCCTTTTGGATGTCGGTCATCGATTGGAAGGCCTCACTGTTCTTCTCCTGCTGAATGACATGGGCCAATTCTCGGCAATCTGCTGACATCATTTTCAATGCGGTGGACTCGGCTGTGGAGAGCTTGAACAGGTCGGACTGTAAATTCGTCTCCAGCATCTCTAACCTACTGGGGCTTGTTGAGAGGTCTGAGGAGGCGAGAGCAATGTGTCGTTGGGTATTGACAACCTCATCCTCAAATTTTGCGATGTTGGCCTGTACATCCAACAATTCTTTTGTTCTTCTCAGCTTGACCACCCTGTCGACTGCCTCGAGAAGGTCTGGGTCCTTCTTGCTGTGTGCTCCGACTGTAAACTCAAGGTAGTGCTTTGTTGCTTCGGCTCTGCACTTCCTGATTTCATCCTGAAGTCTCACCCAGACTTCGTTGTAGTCAGATCTCGGCTGCGTCTTCTGTCTCTCTTCCATGTCATCTAATTTTCTTCTCTCTCGAATGAGGACGTTTCGGTCATGCATCCACTTGAATGCATGGAGCTGCGTTGTCGGGTCTAGGACTCTCAGGGCAAGATCGAGGTTCTGTGAATTCTCATCATTGTCGGAATACCATTCGACCAGAGGGTCTCGAATATCATCCAAGGTCTCCCCTGTCCTTTGACGTTCTGACTCTGCCTGCTGCACCTCCTCCTGGGCTCTTGCCTCCTCCACCATCGCATCATTCAATTCCTGAAACGCCCTATTGTTTGTCACCGCACTGTCGTACTCACTCGTGACCTCGTTGAGCCGCCCTTCAATCTTGTCCACTCGTTTCTGGATCGTCGCCTGCATCTCTGTGCTGGCCTCCAATTTTGCTCTCTTGAGGTCACGCACCTCGTTTTCGAGGGATCGCTTCTTCTGGAGGAGCTCCTTCTTTTGAGCCAAACTCCCGTCCTTCAGAAGCTTGCTCTCAGCAAGGGAACGTTTCAGCTGGGCTGCCCCCAGCTTTTTGCCTTCTGCCTCGGCCTTTGCCTTCTTGAGAAGGCGCTGAGCGAGACGCAGCTTCTGCTCAGTGTCCCTGAGCTCGTCCGTCTCTCTGCCCGCCCCCAGGGGACTCCCGGGGGTCCCAGAGGCAGGCGTGGAGGCCTTCAATGCAGTCAGCCTGTTGGTCAAATCGTTGATCTGCATGGAGAGGGAGGGATCAGAAAGTATTCATTCATGTAGAAAGATACGCTTTCGGGTGATTGGATGAAAAGCTGCCAGTGCAGCTTGTCGTTTCGCCTCTTTCTTTTCGAAAACCAAAGTAAGTGTCTCACGATAGAAGAAAACAGGGAACGAGGAGAGAAGGAAAAAAAAGAAAAGAGGAACCCTTTTTCTATTTATTTTTGTCTCCCTAATCGTCCCTTTCCTCAAGATTCCCGTTCAATAAGCTTCAAATCCTGACTCAACATCCGGGGTGCCACTGAATTATCTGATTCTCTTTACACCACGCTCGACAAGACTGCAATCCTTACAGAACGTTATTCTAACTCTACTGTCGCACTCACTGAGCCAATCTCACTGACCTCTCTCTCTTTCTGCAAGAAGATCATTTCGCTAACATCCGCTTCTACCTCCTGAAGGGCGCTCAGCACTGTCGTCCTCTGCCTCCTCATTTCTTCCTGTGCATTTCTCACGAATTGAAAATTCCGTTGGGAGAGCTTCTGAGTCTCTGCTGACACAGCAGTCACAGCTGCTTGAAGGGCATCGAACTTCGGACAGGAACCGCAGTTCATGGCTGCCTCCCTTGCTGTGAATTCATCTTTCATTTTCTTCACCCACGACCCATCGTCCGTGTCTGCCTTTCCCAAATCGAGAGTGGTCATTGTGATCTCCGACACCTCGCTTGCGAGATTTTCGAGTTTGGGGAACAACTCCTCAATGGACTCTTTCGGATTCTCATCTGCTACCATCGGCCAGAGACGGATGAGAAATTTATTCGCATCATCCAGACGAATGCGACCAAACCAATCCACCATGTCCCCGTGGGTCGGCTTGACCTCCCCGAGGGCTGCGAAGAGCATCGACCTCCAACGAGACGGGTTGGACTCTCTGCGGACTCCCGTGAAGACTGCCAATGCCACTGCAATCTCTCGGATCGAATCCTCGGGTTCTGTCGTTCTCTTGGCGTCTGCCTTAATTTTGGACATGAGACGACCAAGGTCGATTGTCCTCTCAGGGTCGATACGGGCAGAGATGGTCACCAGCTCTCGGGCCGTTTTCAATTTCTCCAAATTGCCTGTCGAGATTGAATCGTCCTGCAAGCCATTGGGATCCGCATACAGAGCCTCGAGGGGATCGTCTCGGGGCCCCGCATCTGCTGCTGTTCTGGCCATCTCCGAAATGGAAGGACCGTTCTTTTCTTTTTCTGCTAAACTTTCCTTTTCTTCAAGTTGCAGAAACCGCGTGGGTGGTGTAATCTCCACAGCTGATTTGTCTGGAAGGTCTCCTTGGAGTTCTGTCAATTTGGCCTGTGCCTCTGTCTTTGTCACAGCAATCCCTTGTGCCTCTGCGTAGGCTTTGCAGGACTCTTTGTCCTTGAATCTCTCACATGAGATCGTGCGGTGTTTTGTCCATGTGAGGCCCGATCCAGCGGGAATCCCGGCGCAAATTTTGTGAACAAAGTACTTTTTGCACTCTGTCTCGCAAGCGTCGTGATCCATTCCGTTGCAGTCGACACTTACAGTGAGTGACTTTCCATAGGCAGAGGATAGGTTTGCCATGGCCTTGCGACAGGGACGCGAGTCGATGTCAAGAGGAGCAGGTGTCGTCTGTGTGCACTTTTTCCTGCACTCTTCTTTTGTTTTCACATTTGAACAATCAATAGTGATCGAAGAAGCGAGCTTCTTCTCCTTCTCGGCCTCCCACTGGAGCTTTGCAGGATCATGACACCACTCCTTGGAGATTCCAGCACTCACGCACTGTGCCTGGCAGCTCTCGAGAGTCACCCCCTTCTCTGCAGAACAGCGGAAATTGATGTCCTCGACCTTCTCTCCTCCCTGGGCCATCTCGTCCCTCAGCAACTCCGACAGCTGCATGCACTCATGTGTCGATTCATGCATTCGCTCTTTGCTCCGATTTTTCTTTCGTCAAACGGTCACTTGTCTTCAATCTTGCATGGTTCTCGCCCCTTAACAAATTCATCACAGATCGAAAAAAGGATGCATGCCTGGTGCCATAAATGAACTCAGTGTGTGTACACAGAAACTTTCAGGGAGAAGCTCTGCATGGTAGTCCTTTTCTGATGCACCCCTCGCACAAGCAGAAAAAGGTTTGAGCAGATAGAGAGGCACTCGATTCTGATTTCTTTCTGGTCGGGAACAGATGAAAAAAGGGGGGCCCGCGCACAGGAGTGAGAGAGAATTCGAAAAGTGAGTTTCTTCGTTTAGTTTCTTTGGTCTGCTTGCAAGACATTACGAAAACATCCCTCTCCGACTTGGAGAGCTAGGCAGACTAGATGAAGAAAAACCCTTTGAATGCCATGCAAAGTCAAATCGCTTCCTGGAACCCTGCTGCCAAAAGATTTCGCAAGGGAGAGAGGAAAAAGAAATGAATGAAGACGAAAAAAAACAAAGCGTTTCGATCTCCGACTGACAAGAATTTCCGCTTGTGTTTTCTGCAAGAAAAGAGTTCCGTGAGAAGGATGACAAGAAGGCAGAGGAAGCAGTGAGATGATGCATCGAGTCAGCTAAAAAGAGAATGCATTTCTTGAGTCTCTCGCTTGCCTGCATACACTCCCTGCTGGATGAAACCGACTCGATTCTTTGCGTGTTCTTTGTCTTCATGCATGCTGCTTGGATGAGTACAAAGGGAAAAGGTATCTAGACAACACTGAGAGCTGGTGTGAGTTCACCGGAGTCTCAACATTTGCGTCGCCAAGAGACGATGTGGGAAGATCAAACAAAAGGCAGTCAAATCGATCATATCAGAAAGAGAGGCTGACTGACAACGATCAGGAGTGTATCCTGCAGTGCAAAGGGAGTAGGGAAAAGCAGAAGAAGCGATAATACAGAAAGGTCTGACATACGAGAAGCGGGGCTTTCCGCATGTTGCGTCTGCACGGGAACTAGCACGCTGGATAGTACGGCTGGAGGGAGGGAGAGAGAGAGAGAGTGGAAAATGATGATATGAAAAAAGCGACGGGTTTCGGCTCTTTTCCTCCTTCCCGTTTTTGTGAATCTCTGCATCGTGTAAATTTCTTCATGTGTACATCTTTCTGTCTGCCTGTTTCTCTTGATCTCTCTACTAGTCTGCATGTCAGCAAGTGCCTGCTTGGCTTTTTGAAGTAGCGAAGATTCTGCGATTCATCTCCTGTGAAAACTAAGACAGAAAGATAGTGGGGAAGCACCGCATTTTGGCTGCAGATCTTCGCGTCTCCCAGCCGGTAGCCGCCCTTTCTTTGCGTGTTCGAACGAGCATGGCAGGCGGCGGAAGCACTTACCCGATTATGGTGTTTTTCTGGAGGCTGCATCAGCACAGAGAGGACAGAAAAAGAAGTGAAAAGGCGCAACAGAACGTAAAAGAAGGTTTACAGAAAGGACATCAGACGAGGATAGCGCCAGAAAGGGGGGGGGAAGAAAGGACGCAGGAGAAAAAGCCAAACCATCTGTCGATCTGATTCGAGGTCAAGTCGCTGCAGGACCCCTGAATGGGGGGAAGACAAAGACAATAATTCCGGTGAAAGTGCAGGGAAGCTGTCCTGCCGGGAGAAGTGCTTTTACCGCAGGCCGACGCTATTTCAATCCTGCAAACCTTTCCACCGCTTCAGTGCAAATCAAGACACAATTGGAGAGACAGATAGACCAACGCACCGACCAACCGGATTCATGTCGTCGATCTGCAATCAAATCAAAAGAATGTGATTCAAAACCACGAAAGCAGGTAAGCTCAGGTCAGAGAATGCACGGACAGTGTCACCACTTCATCACCCGCACACACATGAGAGCCGGCAGGGGCCATAGCAGAGAAAAATGTGCGAAAAAATGAGAATTGAGTGAGAGACCGCAACCATTTATCAATATCAACAAATGGAGGCCGAAAAAACGGTACAGGCGCGGAGAAGCACACTCTTCGTTTTTTGCAAAGGGACACCAAAAGCAGAAAAAACGAAAGATTCCACCAGGGGAGGAGATGGAAAAGTTACAGACTCGCGATTCCAAATGAGAGGATCAGGAGCTCTATGGACTGCATGTACGCATCAATTCTTCCCCCAACTGCCGCCGGACCATCATCAACTTACGCACTGACGCACCCCCTCAAGCGCTTCCTGCACGGAGGAAGACGGAAGAAATGGATGCACGCACGCAGACAGAGACAGAGAGAGAGAGAGCAAAAACGAAACCTAGGGCAATGATTGGCAGAACTCCACTGCGACCCATGTATCCAAAGTGCTCTCAAAGCGATCAAGAGGGGGGGAAGGGAAGTTTGAATATTGCAATTCAGACCAACCAGACGCACTGAAACTTTAAGACACTCTGACACTCGACCCTAGCGCGGACCGACCCTGAGCTTCTCCACATCGGCTTCGACCATCTGCAGAAAGACACACAAGGAGGCAGGCACAGAAAGAACACAAAGAACGTTCCGATTCACCCGACAAGTTCATGATCCCTCAATTGACTGACTCATCACTCCGCAGCACAAATAGGACAAAGGATCATGACACAACGGAAGAAGAAAATCGCATGTTAGTAAAACTCGACCCGAGAGAGTAAATCGATTTAATTGCCTGAGGAGGCTGTCGACCGTCCATTGAGGGCATCAATCAGACAGCTAGAGAAATTGAAGCTGTATGTGCAGGAGAGGCTGGAGTAGAGAAGAGACAGGCGACGCAGAAGAAACAAAGGCAGGAAGCCCAACGAAGTAAATCCTCCTCGCTGGTTCCACACTCACCGCTCTTTTCGTTTCGTCTATCTGCAAAACCAAAGCAAAGAGACAAAGCATGCACGAAGCACAATGAAAAATTGAGAGATGCCAGATCAAACCGGCAGATAAAACCAATCTGAGGAATGACAGAGTGGTGAGAGTTGACATGAAAAACAAACAGCCTGACAAAAGTACTGCAGTCCACAATCCAAAAAATAGAGTAAGACTCTCGAATTACTCAGTCAAACACCAAGCCCATCAAGAGCAAGTGTGCGCTTCCTTCGTGGTCTTTTTGACTGACGGCTCTCTGGTCCATTTCGCGCTGCAGGCAGAAGAGGGAGAGAGGAAACAATAAAGGGTTGACAACAAATCGGATGGTGATGAAATTTGCTGTCTACAAATGAGTAAAAATGATCCAAGAAGCGTCTCCCCATTTAAGGTTTCGAGTCCAACAAGCCAGGACAAGCACAGCAGACTGGACCATTTTGGGCCTCTCCTTCCCGTTTCATTGTTAATTGGACTTCTCTTAGACAAACGATAGTAAACACGGACAGGCTGAGACCCACCCACCCTCTGTTCGTTGACCGCTCTGGAGACCTGCAGAAAGGAAATGGGGGCACGGGGAGAGGAGGAGAGAAAATAAGTACAAGAATTGTGAAAAGGGGACTGCGCAGAGATCTATCGCTGTTCCTCAAAAGCATGTCTGGTGACTCATCGGCAGGAGCGGCGCACGATCTCTCTTTGTGCAATTTCTTCCTCTTTTTCTTCTCCAGGAAAGAAAGAAATAGGACAGTAGAGTCCCCAGGGGCTGGAACGAAAACTAAGCTCAGAAACCGGGCCTTCCTGACATCCAGAGATAGGAAGACGCTTCCTAAAAGAGACAGAAAGAGATAGGAAAACGCATACGAGCCGACGACACCACTCCTTTTGTCAATAAATCAATCAGCTCCTTGTCACAAGGCAGACGGAACCCTCCATCTACTTACTCCTTGATCAACCTGCAAATCCAGGCGGACACAAACACGCACGCACGGAGTGAGAGAGACAGACAGAGAGATGTGACGCATTTGTGAGTTGGTTACACACAAACCAACCGAAATTAATTCGAAAGAATACCCATGATTCCTTCTTTCCCTTCCTTGATTGATGATGAATGTATGAGGCCCTCCCGCTCTTCTGGTGCATGAGGCCCTGAATGCGTTCCCCCAGAATGAAGTCGACTGCCTGTAGGTGTCTGTGGAAAATCTAATTGTGAAATGCCTGCTTGCAGACGATGTTAAGAAAAGGCAAAAGCTTAGGGAAGGAATGAAAATAAAAGGTGACGCTTCCGTCCGACGTCCGTCTGTCGTTGATTCACGACAAAAATCACCACCCAAGGCTTGGACGAAGGCAGACTGACGATATTTGCGATCTTCAGCCACTGCATCCGTCCAGAGAGGCAGACAGGCAGACAGACAGACAGACAGACAGGCAGACAGACAGGAAAGGCATAGTCAAACACGTGAGGGAGAACACAGGCACAATAAGGGGAAAGAAAGATAGGTAAGGGAGGCGAAGAACAAATGAAAGGAGTGGACAAGAACAGAACAAAACAAAACACCGCTGCTCATTTGGGGAAGAAGAAACATTAGTAAACCAGAGAAGAAGTATCAGAAGAGATGGAAGGGGGGGAAGATGGCGACTGCTTTTCTCTTCCGTTGCTTTCTTGACCGCGTGACCGACGGACAGTTTTGGTGACTTCCTCCAAATTCGCACCGCTACCTGCGGCCTGCAATCATCGTGCACGGACACAAAACAAAAGAAAACAACGAATCTGTGCGCAATGGAGTGGGAGGAAGAAAGAAGCCTGCATGGTGACGATCAGGGCTCGAAACGAAAGATCGAAAAACCTGATGTACTCCCATTGACACTCTAATAAAAGAAAGAGACTGACCACGTACATTTGTAACTTTGTTATGGAAAGAACGTGTTTAGAAAAAAGGAAATTCACATTCCAATCCACAAATTTAAATTCCGAGTCGAGACAACACAACGCAGATGGAGACGCACGTTAGCTGAATTCCTTCATTGGCATCTTCCATTTGAAGGGAAAAGAAAAGACGACTCCATTGATCGAAGTTTGTGCGAATCAATTCGCAATTAAGAGGAGCAAACACCTTGACGTACTGACTTTGGCAGCCGTGAGCGCCGCGTTTCTCTTCTCCCGCACTGTGTCGCGAAGAGTGGCAAGCTGAGAGTATGGCAGAGGAGCAGCAAAACATTGCAAACGAACACAATCGCTCAATATGAACAGAGAAAACTTATGGCAAAACAGAAAGGGCTTTTCTTCCTGTTCGGGAAGAACAGTAAGTGTTCCTGTTCGTCCCTACCGCAGAACCTTTCAAGATGCGGCGTTTGATTTGGTGTACCGATACTTTGCACAGGCGAAAGTAAAATGCGCGAAGACCATGGCTCACACATCCTCACTCACTCCATAGCTCAATTTTGTTTTCATGCATGAAGTCGACCCGACTGCAATCCAATCGTCAATGCAGTCAGAAAAGTCATTTTTCTAGTCGTCTCTATTCCCTTTTGTTTCAACAAAGCTTTTCTCTCCAATTCGCTGACCTTCTCCCTGATGTCCTGCATTCATTCAGTCATCGACCGGATCACGCAAGCGGAGGAATTAAAAGGTGAGTGAGAGTTCATTGATTGATTGAATGAGCTAGGGAAGAATGAATGGATCGTGAGCAGGGAGCTGAAAAGAAAGAAGCAAGCTAGACATGAAGGAAAAAAAGAATGCAAGAATGCCGTGGAAGAAGTGCGTGAAGGCGGCCGCATGCGTAGGGAGGCTGCATTCATGGTGTAGTCGAATAACTTGTGACGATTTAGAGGTGGAAGACGGCCGGTGATCTGTGCGGTGGAGATTTTGACACACAAGAGTAAAGACAATGTCTCTCCCTCCTGTTTGACAGTCCGTCTCTAAGTGTACAGCTCTTCGTCTATCTGTCTGTCTGTCTGTCTGTCTGTCTGTCTTTCTCTCTATCTGTATCCTTTCTTTCCTCCTTACTCCACTGCAGAGGAGACTCAACAGACCTCGATGAGGACTCCCTGCATCACATACCAAAGAAGCAAACAGGCGCGCAAACAAAGAAAGAGATGAGTGATCGAGGAATGATCAACTCAAGGGAAAGATCGTCAAACTAATCGAAGGCACCGACCGACACGGAGACTGATGCCTCCCTCCAGCAAGTTCTAAACACGTCCTTCGGAGGACCAAATGACAAAATCAAATGCTGCATGCATGGTGGAGATGGAATTCGTGACACAAAGCGATCAGGCGAATCTTGTGCAGGACGTCCGAGTCAAGAGCAGGGAGGAAGGAAGAGGGACCATTTCACCCCTTCCTGCATACCCCAATGAGTCAGTCTCTCAGACTACCAAAATGATCACTTACCGTTGTCTTGTCCCAGTTGACCTGTGGGTGGGGGAAGGACAAGAAGACAAATTGAGACAATTAAGCAGAAAGACAGTCAACGTGTGCAGCACATAAATCAGTGGATCAGAGAGAATTCACGAAGAATGAATCTCAATCGTGTGTGCATGTATGGTGGGTGTGCTCAGCGAGAGCCTTGCTCGGGTATCGGAACAACCAACTGATCAAATCTGGTGCCCATCGAGGAAAATATTCAGAAGACAGCATGCATGTGCTGCGGATCTATCATTTGTCTTTGTTGCATGCATAAGGCAGAGGACTTAATTTCCACTTGTCACCTACTCGATTGATCCAATCGACTTTCATTCTCACTCTCGCACGCAGCGTTTCTCTTCTCCCCAAACATTTGCTTTTGCTTTGAAAGCTCTGATGGAAGTGAGTTGCTCGGGAAAGATCACGTGCCACAAACAAGAAAGCAGAAAAAATAGAAGAACTTACTGCCTGGACCTGCAGTCAATAGAGAAGCAACACAGCAGAGATCAGAGAGTGAGGAATTAAAACGGTCAGTAAGGCACTTTCTGTTTGGTTTCTGCTCTTGGGCCTCTCCTGGCCGGATTGGATCTCTGAAAGAGAAAACTCTCTAAAATCGATGGTCTGACGACGCCGAGAGGATTCCGCGTAAAGTCGCGTGCCTTCACGATCTGCGAGACCGACCAAGTTTCAGTTCCTGCTTTGCCTATTTTGCTCAACGCCACGAAGATAGAAAGCTCTCATGAGAGAGACTGAAGGAAGAAGGTGCAGTCAGTGATCAACCATGTAGAAAGAAAGCATAGCTCGAGGTACAAAGACAGACAGAGGCTCGGAAATAAAGGAGCCCATTCAGCAACGGTCAGACAGAAAAAAATTGGGGGACGTGAATGCATACATGCAGCTGACAGACAACTCAAGATGGTAGGACCACGGCAGGCCTCCCTGCAATAGCGTGGCTACTCGCATCCCCTCCACACAGACGCACACTCACTGACTTGTGTGATAAGCTGCAGGAGCGCAACAGGAGGAGAGGGAGGGCAGGGAAAGAGGAGGAGAGGGAGGGCAGGGAAAAAAATGTGAAGTGAGTGTATGACCAACTCATTGAGTCCACCATCAATCAATCGGCACTGCTTCTTTCTCGTCTCGTCGTCAATAATGACGAATGCAGAAAGAGCGTCATTCATTGCCTTTTGACTGACGACCATTTACCACGAGACGTCGGGGCAGGCTTCTTGCACGAAAGATGAGATTTGACACGCTGTGTCGAACAAGCCGTCTGCTGTCACAAAGTCGGTCGAAGTGTAAAAAGGCTTTTCCCGAAAAATTAACATTTCCCCTATAGGAGAATGACAGACAGAGCGCCCCCAGAACAAAAAACCGCTACGCTCCACTGCACACCATTCAGATCGAGTACACATCTATTAACATCGGGGTCACCACTTACGTCCGCAACTTCTGGTGGTCCCCCGCGTTGCGTCAGTTCCATTCCCTGCACGCGCACACAGTACAGAAAAGAATCGGACTCGCAGGAGCATAGAGATTCATTTTGCCGGAACTTCCCGTATTCATCTGCCAGTTAATTGCGTGGACTACACAACATTCACTGATGAGAAAAGAGAGACACATCAATGACTAAAGAGACCTCCTCAAGACCGCATACAACAACAAGGCGACATACCCACAAAACATCATGTTGACGCCCAAACAACTCATCTATCAACCAACTAACCAACCAACCAAGCAACAAGACAACCGACGAATCAGCCAACTGACTGAAATGGAAGGTCTTGATTTGACTGCACTTTCGGTGTTGGAATCCAGTTGAGCAAATCCCTGCTGAGATTCTGCGACCTTGTCTTTTTCGGCTTTGACCTGCAGAATCAATGGATGCCGTCGACAATGCAGAATGGAACTCAAAAAAGTGATTTTGATACTGGTTTATAAGTTACGTCGGGAAAGCAAATGAAGTCTGTGTATCTGTCCATGTAGTCAGCATGCATGAAAAGCGTTCGTTATGAGTGCGGCCAGTGCATGGTTGGCACAACATGAAACAAGACTGAAAGAACACAAAGCGCACGAAGCAAAAGAGGGTAGAGGAGCAACGGGCCCCCTCTACGACCAATCATCAGACAGAGAGCTCACCTTATTCAGCACGTCAATCAGCCGAGCCATCTGCAGAGAGAGAATTAAGCATTGATTTTTCACCCCTTCAGCTGAGATTCAGCTTAGGTCTGGGAGTCTGACATATGGACTTCAAAAGAGAAAGAAAGTGCAATGCCTGAGGGGTGCCAGTGATCTGTGATCATAAAAATTGGTCGCAGCTGCGCAACAAGTCTTCACATACGAACGCACCGCATTTCGAACTCATTTATGGTCTCTCAGATCTGAGCGGAATTTGAGGAGGAGCCAGATCGACAGGAAGAAAAAAATGAGGAGAAAAAGTCGGCCAGACAACCTCTCATACTCATCCCCCGTGCCTCTTCTTCTATGACTGCTCTTTCCTTACGTCTGCTTTTGATGTGATGGCATCCATCTGCAATCGCACAACCAGGGAAGAAGGCACATGAAGGCAAGTGCGCAAATGAGCACGCAATTAAGTCATTGATGTCTTCACTTCAGCATATCCAATCTTGTACTCTCTCTCTCTCTCTCTCTGTGTGTGTGTGTGTGTGCGTGTGTGTGTGTGCCAGCGAATCGCGAAGAGATGCTTCCGGAGATCATTTCGGCGCGTTTGTTTTGAGCAGAGAAAAAAAGATACTGAATTCTCAAGCCCCTCTTTGCTGCCTTTCGCAAGGGTAGTCTCTAACATCTCCCTCTGCTTTTCCCACTGACGTCAAGCAGTTTGTCTTCAGCCTGCAGAAAGACGAGGGGAAGAGAAGAATGCCCGTGAGCAGAAAGAATAGTTGAAGGAAGTGGGCGGAAACGCAGTGAGTGTCATGAATGGGGAAACTTTCTCTCCTTCGCTCGCGGGGGGCACCGAAAAAAACATTGAGAGCAATCAGGTGTCGAAAGGAGTCGACAAACGCAGCAGGCTGACGTCTCTAACAGATCGGGAACAAGAGACAGAGAAGGAGGAGAGGGAACAACCAGGGGAGGGAAAAACAGCAGTCAGACGGACCTTTGCGAGCGGACTCTGCACCATCAAGAAATTTGATGGGAAAAACACAACAAGAATTGGAAAAACAAACAAAGTGAGGCATACAAAAGAAAGAAAGGCCGTTAGTCAGACTGCGTGTTTGTGGTTGCGTGAATTTTGTGCTCCGTTTATTCCTTCAAATGCGCCCGCAAAAAGGATTACTTGTCAGCCTTGGTCAACATTTGGATAAAATGTTGCCAATTGGAAAAAAATGCCGCACGTTTCTTTCACTTCTCTATCCCTCCTTCCTTCCTTCCTTCCTTCCTTCCTGCCTTCCTGCCTTCCTGCCTTGCTGCCTTCCTGCCTTCCTTCCTCTCTTCCTTCCTTCCTTCCTTCCTTCCTCCCTTCCTTCCTTCGTTACGTCTTGCATTGCTCCGTCCCTTCATTCCTTTCTTCCTGGTGTCTTCTTTGTTTGCATTTGCTTCATTTCAGAGTTGTCTTTTGTGATGCTCCACTCTCTCTCAAAGTTCGCAACCTAGTCATTGGCTTTGCGTTGTGTCGTTGTATTTCACAACCACTGAGTTGACGGACCTCCGTGACCTCAAATTTCATGAACTCCAGCTGCACGAATATGAACTCAGAAAAGAGGCATGACACCAAATCATCAGTCCGTCCACAACAAATGTACTTTAACAGCACAAAAACTTTCCCGGAGCGTCAACTCTACTGAATGAATGCTTCCAGCCGACACAAAACAAAACTCCCTCTGGTTAGGTCAAGTCAAGGAGACAAGCAGGAAAAAAATGAGAACCAGCCTGTGAAAAAATCCAGACCAAAGGAAACATAAGTACAAAATATTCTCTCCCTTCCCAGCCTTCTGAGTCACGGCTGGGCGTAAACGTCGACAGTTTCTTGTGCGGCAGTAGAAAGCAATGGGCAACTTATCACAATCTCTCTCGGTGACAATGTCCTTGTGACCATTTGTTCTAATCAGATGTGAAGGCATCTCAGCATGCAGAAGGGAAAGAAATGGCACGGGGAGCTGGTCAAAGACTCTTGAAGTTTTGTCCGTCTTGTCAATGTACAGGCTCACCGAAGTCATCACTTCCTCTTGCATTCTCTTCTCCTGTTCCCGCTGCTTTTCCGGCTGCACAGTGCAAAGAGAGAGGTTGGAGAAAGACATATGAATACGTGATGGATGGACAGAGTGCGCGCGTACAAATGGTCAGAGGCTTTTTACACAGGGCATGAGTGCATCCTTAAGGTGATCATAGATACATAAAAACAGAACGATCAAGGCAATCGCTCAACGTGTTAAATTGCTTTCAAATATCGTCTAATTTTTTGCCTTCACCAGTTGCCTCCTCTTCTGTTGAGCTATTAACGCACAGCAAAGGTTTGAAATGGAGTAAAAATAAGACTGGCAGCATCAAAACAAGAGACGAAAAAGAGCACTTCAACTGAAGGAAAAAGAAAGGAAAGAGAGCACACAGCAGACTTCCCAATAATGTCACTCACAGTGAGAGCTTCCTCATCTCCATCTGTCCCGTCCCCATCCTGTCCTTTGTCAGCAGCCTGCAGCATCAATCAGGAGGACGAGGCATCGGATCAAAGAGAAAACACTCGAAGGGTCTCTGCTCACTAGACGCAGCTTCAAGGTTGTTTCAGAGAATGAAGGGAGGGAAGAAAAATGGACTCGACCTTCGTCAGACCCGCACGAGACTTTTGTGTGTGACACGCAGCCAGATCATGTGATCGGGTTCATGCACATCCTTTTACCTGAGAAGAGTCATGTGTTGCGTTTGGATCGGGGTCTAGGCTGTGCAAGGCAAGTATGGGCATTTTTTCGTTCTGAACTCGACTAACCTCCCCGGGCGCCTTGAATGATGAAGAAACTTGTTCACACGTTTCTGGCTTCGCCCCGACTTTCTTGCACTCTTCACTGCAGGCGTCCTTCGAATCCACACCGGTGCAGTCGAGCGTCTCTCCAGGCACCGTGACCTTCTCAGAGGAGGCGTCCAGATTGACCCCACCAGTGGGAGCATTGCACCATGCTTCACTTCTCTGGCCTTTGCACTTCGTGACACAGTCGTCTTTGGAAGTGCCGCTCTCACATTCGAAACCTCCGACCGTCGGCTTGACTCCCTTGTCGGCAGAGGAAGAAGAGGAAGAGTCGGACTCTCTCTGCGCACAGGAAGGGAATCAATGGGCAAAAGCAAGGAGTTACTCAATAAGGCAATTCACGTGGACAAACTCACTCACACCAATCACTCCTACAAAGGAAGCGCTTCTTCTTCAGTCACTTCTTCAGCTGAGAATCCCGCAAAAGGTGAAAACGCATATCGCAACGAGGATGTGTCAACAGTCTCGTTCATGGTATGAAGATGTGAATCGGCGACCAAATGACGAGGCTTACTGGTTGTCCTTGGCTTTCACAGCCGCTAGCCACAAAAACTTTGCTTCCAGGTCAGCCTGTCGGCCAGTGAAAAAGAGACATCGAACCGAATTGCTCCAACACAATTCATATCCTTTCTTTGTGGGAGGAGACTGCAGGCGCATCCTCTGCATGTCTCACAAAGTCCCGCAATCGAAAGTTGAATCAGTCAGACTCGTGTCTTTGTTTCAGACCAGCCCCGGGAGCGCCTGTCCATCGCCTGCTTGAGAATTTGCTTTTGCACTTTCAGCTGACCTCGTCGGCTTGTCGGTAAGGTGCGCAGACTTCCATGCAAGTTGCTGGTTTCGCTTTAGACTTTGTGCATTCCTGGTCGCATGCTTTCTCAGTGTCCAGACTAGTGCAGTCCAACGTGTTGTCAGGAACCGTGACCTTCTCGGAGGAGGGGTCGAGGCTGACGCTGCCAGTGTCTGAATACGGGGTATCGCACCAGCTTTCGTCTCTTTCTTCTTTGCACTTGGCCACACAGTCCTCTTTGGAAGTTCCTTTCTCACATTCGAATCCTTTGACGATCGCCTTGCCCCCCTTTTTGAAAGACGAGGAGGAGCTTCCCTGCATACAAGAAGAAGCCGTCAGTGCATGTCCAAATTAGAAGACGCGGAAGAAGAAGAAGAAGAAGAAGAAGAAGACGAAGAAGAAGAAAAAGAAGAAGAAGAAGAAGAAGAAAAAAAAAGAAGAAGAAGAAGAAGTGGAAGAATGAGAAAGGCAAATGAAAGAATTCTGCCAGTGGGAAGAGATTCTTACAGAAATTCACAAACGAGTCTGAGAGTAAGAGGAAAGACAGCAGAACGAGATGACCCGAGAAAACTTGAAGTACAAACGTGAACAGAAAGTGCCTGTGTTGGCTTTTGTACACATGAGAGAGAACTAGAACTCATTGACGGCTCTGAGGCCCTTTCGGAGTCTTAAGCCAGTCACTCATTCGGACATTCCGTCAAAGAGATATTCAGTCAGACAGAGACAGGAAAAAAATATGCAGGGGCACATCTACGAGCCAATCAACCATGCATGCAGAGAGCCAGAGACAGTACACTGACCGCATGACCGATGGCCTTTTGGCATTCTTCATTCGAGAGTTTTTGAGCACTGCACTTCTCCTTGCACTTATCGGCAGTCACTTCCTGCCCAGAACAGTCCACTTCAACCTCCACCGTCCTTGATTCTGCGTCCATTGCTGCCTTCGCTTTCGATTCGCACTCCTCTTCCTCGAACTTATGCTGCTCCTTGCAGATGCCTACACAGTCCTCCAGGATCGATGCGCTATTGCAATCCAAAACAACCTTGTGCTTCTTGCCCCCCTGCATCATCAAAAGAAGGGGGGAAAGAAAAATAAGTAAGCGCATTATTGATTGATGCATACGGTCGATAGAACAACAAATGCCTCGATCTGCCTGGGAGGCTTGGTCATTTTGTCTTTTCCTTTCCCTGACGCACGCAAGTGATTTTGATGTGTCCTTGCGTGGGTCATCGATCGTTTTGTCATTTCATTTCCCATGCATGAAGAAACAGTGACTACTTCAAGAATTAAGAAGCTGGAAGGCACGTCGAAGGAGTATATTCCAGACCCAAATTGGACGGACGGACGGACAAGTATTCGATGAATTAAGACGTCCCCACGTCCACCGAATGGCCTTCAGGGTAGACAACCCTCTCTCTGTCTGTCTGTCTGTCTGCATTCTGAAATCTCAGCATGCATCCTGACAACACAGACATCCACGTCCTTTTTTTTATGCAGGTGACTGACCGTCTTCTTTGCCGCTGCGACTGAGGGAGCAGCCTGCACAAAATGCATTTCAATCAATCACCACATACACAAGACACCAATAAAACAAAGAGAGTGCGCAGGCGCAGCAAAATGCCCTGACGACGAGAATCAATACTTGTTGATCGACCAAAGAAGCTGCGGATTCGACACCCCGGTGTGTGAAGAGACAGATCTGAGGCAGAGAAGAAATTCATGCATACACACAAACCATGCCACGACAGTTGAAAAAGAAAAAGGAGCCCAGAGACACCCTGACGCAAGCTGAGGGACAATCATGAGGACAGTCTTGTACATGCAGAAAAACAGCAAGTGAAGAGGAGCAATAACATCACGGGAACAGAATCCAGTACGAGAATGTCTGAACATGTGTTTTCATTCCGGAGGCCATGCAGCTGTTCGCACAGATTTCATACACACAAGCCGAGCCGAGTTTCTCACTGACAACCCAAAGAATGTACCACCCGACATGCACTTACCGCCTGCACGCAGGACAGCAAACGGAAGAGAGAGTGAGACACTCATGCAGTAATTCAGACAAAAGAGACGAGGGAGCGCGGCTCAACGAAAAGACGGCCAGGTTCAATCTTTTAGAAAGGCGAATAGTAACGTGAAGCAATCTCTTGCAGCCCAGTCGGAGCGTCAGTCAGAGATCCATGCATCCAATCAAACCGAATGAAAGAGGGGACGAGCGACGGAAGATAGTAGATTTGAAGGCAACTTATGGTTAAAGCTGAGAATACTCCACGACTATGGACCCACCCTAATCTCTTGCACCTGCAAACGATCACATTTGAGCGCACAAGGCACGACACAAAATGAAAATTCAGACCGACAAAACGAAAGGGCAGGCGTGGAAGTTTTAGGAAAACTTTCGTTGTTAGGAAAACTTTCACTCCAAATGTTCGATACTTCTTCATGGAACCAATCGGAAAACGGCGTCACTTTCGAAAATCTAGCTCGTCGAACGATGGGGCTCGGGAATGCAAAACAGTTTTTCATTGTTGATTCACTTTCCAGGCTTCCTCTCCGCATTCCTGTGGAAGTCAGTCCGTGTGTTCTTCAGTTGGCTTTTCTCTCTTCGTGCGCTTCTTGACTGCCTGCCTTCCTGACCTCCTTCAGAGCGGCGTTCTTCTGCACATACGAAATCACGCAGCGCAGGGCAGAGCAGACGTGCACATTTCAGGAGGAAACGATCGATGTCTTGGGGAAGGTCAAAAGATAGTAAGCCAATTAGAGTTCCCAAAAAAGGTTTAACTGCAGCTCTCACTCACTCACAGACACACACACACACACACACACACAGACACACACACACACACACACACACACACAAGAGAACTGCAGTCGTCCATTGAGCACGCTCCCTCACAGACCTTCCAGAGCAGAGCACACACACGCCCAGATGCAATAAGGGGGACACTTCAAAAATTCGTCAAGAGCCTACACTGTACTATCGCGATAGTTAGAGAAAGGCCGGCGGACAGGGCACTAACCGAATCGGACACCTGCATGCACACAATCAAAAAGACAAAAAGGGAATCAGAGACACTCACGAGGGGAGTGTAAAAAGAGACGTTCATCGAGTTCATGCAGCTAGGTGCTAACTATTCAGAAAATGCTCAAGGGGGAAAAAACCCAGGAATCTCTTATGCTTTGTTGACAGGGTTTGCGTGACGATATACGTATGAGCGAGTGTCTCAATATTTGCTCGAAGCCAATAAGAGAGGGAGTGTGTACATCTGAGGTGAAGGCTGGTCTGACGGGAAGTAAGGTGAAAAACGGAAAGAAATCCTGTCCCTCCCTACCGACATCCCTCCATCTCTCTCTCTCTCTCTCTCTCTCTCTCTGTGTGTGTGTGTGTGTGTGTGTGCTCTCTCTGTGTGTGCGTGTATGTGTGTGTGTGTGTGTCTGTGTGTGTCTGTGTGTGTGTGTGTGTGTACCGTTCACCCCTTTCTCTCTTTCCCTGTGTGTCTTGCTGAAGGGCCCACCCGTCTTCGAATGGCGTCGAGCTGCACAGAATCGGGAGTGAAGGAGAATTTTGTCTCACACACAGGATACGAAGGGGAGGTTGGCAAGTGGATGACGCGGCAGAAAATGCTTACTTAGCACTTCTAGTGCGTCTTTCTCATGAAATCATTTCGCTTTTTCTTGTATACTCCACTTTTGCAACGCTTTTCCTCTACAATTGCAAAATTGGAGGACACGGTCTCCCAAGAGAGAGAGACTGAGGGACTCGCAAGTCTCGAGGGTACTGAGTTGGGAATGCAGAGAAGTAAATGAAGAGGCAGGTCGTCTCCAGGGCCTCTTGATGAAGGGAGGCGCGAAGAGAAGTGAAATTCCCCATGCAGCCCCCCAAAAGATGTCAGACAGACAAACAGACGCCATAAGAAAAAATTTCCTTTCTCCACAGACACACGACCGACCAACTTTGTCCGTCTACACACGCACTCACTGTGCCTACCTCGCTCGTGATGGATGCGGTGTCGAGGCGTTTCTTCGTGGCTGATCCGAACCCGTCTTGCAGCTGCACGAGCAAAGCAGAAGCGATGCAATGAAGACACGGAAAAGACGTCCATGCGGAAAAACACTGACTGGAAGAAACTAAACGGCGGTCAACGAAGGCATTCAATTTGCGTAAATGCACAAATGAGGTAATGAGCGGATCAGTGAGAATGAATAGGAATCAGCAAATCGGAGGAGAGGAACGCGGGAAGGAGTGAATAAATGGAGGGAGTGACGACTCCATGAGTAAGTGCGTCGTCGCCATGCATGCAAAGTATCACTCCGCTGCACAAAGTGCAAAAGCATACCACAATGTTCAAGCCCATTTCATTTCCAGAAGCATCCGATTTGGGGGTGATGTGCGTGTATGTCAAAGAGGGATGGCAACACTGACGAATTTTATTATTTTTGGAGAGGCGCTCTTCTGCTGCTGCTGAATACTCTGCACACACAGAAGCAGGGGGAAAGGGGTTCAAAAGATACACACACACACACACACACACACACACACGCCCGCGCGCGCGCTGACACACACACACACACACACACACACAGAGAGAGAGAGAGAGAGAGAGAGAGAGA